>CAUYLG010029749.1:0-50540 GCA_963573385.1 Cacajao melanocephalus | reverse complement strand
TTGTTAAGTACAATTATTGGCATAAAAGAGGTTTTTAATACCCATTTTTAGACTGCATTCTAGCCTGGGCAATAGAACGAGAATCTCGTTCTCTCTCCCTCTTTCTCTTCCTCTTTCTTTCTCTCTTACATTCTTTTTTTTTCTTTCTTTCACTCTCACTTTCTTTCCTCTCTTTTTCTTTCTTTCAAAAATAAAAAAAAAATGTCAAAATAACATGAGTTGTGAAATAATCAAAACATATCAAAATGTAACTGTTTTTTAAGTTTCCCACTGACCCTTTAAACTTTAAACAGTGAAAGAAACCTTCCCTATAGCACTGGATACAAACTTAGCAGAACCAGTATCTTTTCTGCTTACTCTCAGGCAAAAACAGTCCTGCAGTGACTGTAAGTCACAGACATTCTGTAATTACAATATTCACTTGGCTTTTTTGATCAGCAAATAACCATCAACCTCAACACATTCAAAAGAGGATGTTAATGACTGGTTAAATCTATTTGCTTAGAAGGCTAAACCAGGAGTTCTTACCTTTTTGTGTTTATAATATTCTTTTAATTTCTATTATTTAAAATATTTGCAGAGTACCTTGAAATAATTAAATTGCATCTACTTCAGGAGGTTGGGGCAGGAGAATTGCTTGAACCTGGAAGGCAGAGTTTTCAGTGAGCCAAGATTGTGCTGCTGCACTCCAGCCTTGACGACAGACAGAGGGAGACTCTGTCTCAAAAAAACATAAAAAATAAATAAATAGCATCTGCCGGGAGTAGTGGCTCGTGCCTGTAGTCCCAGCTAGTCGGGAGGCTGAGGTGGGAGGATCGCTTGAGCCCAGCAGTTCTGGGCTGTAGTGTGCTATGCTGATCAGGTGTCTGCACTGAGTTTGGCATCAACAACATGGTGACCTCCCAAGAGTGAGGGACCAGCAGGTTGCCTAAGGAGGAGTGAACCGGCCAAGGTCGGAAAGGGAGCAGGTCAAAACTCCGGTGCTGATCAGTAGTGGGATCGCGCCTGTGAAAAGCCACTTCACTCCAGCCTGGGCAATGTAGTAAGACCCTGTCTCTAAAAACAATAAAAATAAAGATAAATTGCATCCATAGTTATCTTAGCACAAATGTTGCTATTTGAACCAATCTGTATACTCCCCAGAGCTCAGAGTTATAGCATCACCAGGCATAGTTTCCTCATTGTCAGGAAACACAATAATTTCTGCTGTTGCTGACTTGACATTTGTCTTCCCTCTCTGATTTCTTCGTCACTAAAAATGACACTGTACTTTACACTGGGTACATCCAGAATCCGCCAGCTTTCTAGTCTCTGGAAGACATGGTGGTCCTTAACAGCATAGAGCCTCATTTGTGGCCACTGAGGTGCTGCCAAGGGCTTGATTTCACCTTCTTAGCTTTGGGAAGTTCATGCACATTCGTTTGTTAGCTTGTCCTACATTTGGGGAAATAATAAATGGACAAGTTGTCCAGGATCCAGATTGCATAAAGGTGCTGAATTTTATTCACCTTTCCATTACTATTGTTGTTAGACATTGTATATTTACCTTCACATTTCACTGCTGCATTCTATAGACAACAAACAGAAATCAAAAAGAAGTTCTTTCAACAATTGTTTATTGGAGGCCTACTATGAACTGAGCACAGAGGCTGGTGATTAGGTGTGAGGGGGGAGGTTGGTCTGCTCTCTTAATTTTAGCAGAAAAATAAACATTTGTCAACAATAAAATTATCTATTAATAAGATAATGGGTAGCCTAGTACACAGTGACTTTTAAGTGCCTAGCTTCAAGAGCTGAACAGTGCCTTCTCCACCCTCTGCCTTGTTGCCTGTTCCCATTATTGGAAAGGTTAGGGGTTTCTTTTCTGATTTTTCAGTTTTGCTGAGTTAGCAAAGTCAGTGCAATTTACCCAGTCTTAACCTCAAAGATTGCAAAGGGGAGCTGGTGAAATATTGCACAAGCCTACCCTTGGTTTAGCCGTGAATTATGCATTGTGTACTTAGACTATTATAGTCTGTTTATCTGTTGACTTCCACCAAGATTTAGGGGTTTGTTGTACTTAATAACTTGCTTTATTTTGTTTGACATGTATTTTATGTCCTCCATGTGCATGAATACATAAGATACACAGTCGTGGGTGAGGGTCTGGAGAGAAAGCCCAGCCTTGGAAGATTAACTTTGAGAACTCTGGAGTAAAAAATTTCACATACTCCTTACTCTTGCAGAATGCTAATGAGTATGATGGTGGATCAGATTTTTCCATGTTTTCCTCCCACTGGAACATAAAACAGTTAAATAAAGGGAAGAAAAATGAATCTGGGCTCCTTGTATTTCTGAATTTTGGTTCTTAAAGCTGGTCCTTACGTTTAAAAGATGTCAAAAGACATTTAATTCATTCAGTATTGACCACAAATAAGAATTTCACTGTTTTTGACTGTATTCTAATTTTTCATTCAAGTCCTATATTCAAAATTGTGACCTGATGGGTTAATATGGATTTTTGCGTGTCTTGAAAATAAAAGCAGTTTTATGAAGATTTTAAGATGACACTTGATTTTAGCTTGATCTAAAAACATCTCAGACATTTCTCAGCATACATGTGTTTGCATTTTGGAATTCTGAAGCTGTTAAAGGAGAAAAACTAAGCGGAAAAACATAGTAAGATTGTTTGTATCTAATATGGTTCATTACATGTCTGTCTGCTTACATATATATATATATATCTCATATATATATCTATATATCTATATATATATGTGTGTGTGTATATATACACACACATATATATATATAGATATATAGATATATATATGAGAGAGAGATGTACCTATCTTTTATGTCTATTTATAGTTAGCAATTATTTCTGGACTTTTAAAAACTTACTTTTTCATTTCCATTCTGGTTTGGTTTTTTTTCTTAATTTAAATGATCTTTATCAAAACAGAGATCTCTGCCTCTAAAGACTCTCCAAGTGGAATGAACTGTTTACCCAGCCCCAATTTTCATCAACTTCCTCTTCCCACCACAAGTGCTTGTGGTATCCAGAACAAAATCTCTTTCCTCATATTTAGTCACAAAGAATTACATGAATGCCTAAAATAAACACTATTTAATTCGTGTAACTTCCTGCAGTTTTAAACAGCTCTCCTTCAGTCTCGTGAAGACCCCGGTTGAAAAGAAGAGGAAGCTGAGGCCCAGGTGTGTTACCGACCCCTGCCCAAACTGACACCCATCAGGAATGGAGGATTCCACTTTTTGAAGTGAACTTAGTCTTTTGACTGCAGAGCCTATGCTCTTTTTGCTAAGCTCTGTGTTGTCTTTGAATAAAAAACCAGTAATGAAATAGGGGTTTCTTGAACGTTTACCATTCATCCAATAAACATTTATGTACTATGTGCCAGACATATGGTAGGCATGCCTGCTGTTCACTGATAAATGGAAGATATTAGTTACAAGCTTCACTGAGTTCACAGTCGGGCTGGGGAATGGGCAGTGTCTGGGTTGGGTTTCCCCAGAAGCTGGCCTTCAGACAAGGATTTGAATACAAGTAGCTTATCTGGAGGTGGGGGATAGCAGCGTTATTCACCCTTCATTTTCCTTCTACTGTTATCTGAGGGATGCTCCTAAGAGCATTAACTTCTGGTGCTCCTGGCCTATATGTGCACAGCATGCCAAGAAGAAGCACACAAGTAGAACTGTAGGACTCTGTTGATAAGTTCTGTGCTATTGAGTGCTGAGGGGATGAGGGTGAAGCACTGGCCAGGGCTGCTACAGCAGGAAATGAGACTTTGACTGTGATTACTGTATTGTGGGGGACCACAGGAGAATAGAGGGACCATCAGGAAAGCACTTCCAGATAAACTGGCAGCTCCCTAACACCTGCACTGAAGCAGAAGTAGCCCAATGAAGGCTGCGAGGGAGGTGCTCTAGGCAGAGGGAACTATAAGAAGTTCCATATGGCTGGAGCGTGTTGAGAGATGAGCAACGTAAGGCAATCAGAGGTCAGCTCCCCAAAGCCCCAAAAGCTACAGAAAAGTTGGACTTTATCCTGCAGGGAATAGAGAATCATGAAAAGATTTCAAGTGGGGGTGTATCATGATCAGGTTTATGTTTGGGGAAGAGCCTTTAGACTTCAGTTCAAAGAATGGAGGGAATGACTGACAGTTGGAGACAGGAAGCCCAGTTAAGAGTAGACTGCAGTAATCCAGGCCGGTGAGGCTAAGTTGTGGCCTTATGTCTGTCCAATAGAACGGCCTCTTTTCAGGCTGACATTTCCCAATGGTGTCAGTGCTGGCTGCCAAATCACATCACATTAAAGCCAGAAAGTCCCCTGGCCTTGTCAAGGGCCGCAGATGATGGCTCTGGAACTCTTCTGCCTTTCTGTATCACTGGTAGACTTATTACCCACTATGTTTGCTTAAATAGAAAAGTTTCTGTTTCTTTTTGTAGTGCCTTTCTCTTCCAGCGTACCATGTGAGTTCTTCTCAGACCAATTGTTTGGGAGAAATGATAGCAATTGTACCTGACATAACCCCACAAAATGCCATTATTCTTCTTTTTGTACGTAAAGTATTTTCTTTCATTTGCATTTAATGTTTTCTTTAAATTAGATTATGTATTGGGTTTCTTGTCTGCATGCGTAATCTCTCTATGCATCAGTGTTGTCTTTTTAGCTTGAAATTTGCTAAGAGACTTGGGATCTTATCTTGAAAATTGCTAAGAGACTTGGGATCTTATCTGTGTAAATCTCATGCAATAGTAGCAAGCACAGAAAGGTGCAGCTTAAACAAGGCTGATGGTGTTGATACTTTCAGCATCTCTGGCCACTTAGAAGACTCTCAGCTTCCCTACAGACTTGGAAAGAACATGGCATCCATGGCCCTAGTAAGCAGTAAACAAAGTCTCTCTTAGGCTATTCCAAGGGGGTTTTGTTTTTCTGCCTTTTTGCAGGATAGTCACAGGGGTTCATGCATAATAGGTTAAAATTGGGGACATCTGGTAATATCTGCAAATATTAAGTCTTAGGTTGGTATATTCATGCAGTGAAACACTCTAGAACAATGAGCATGAACTATTGCAACATGACGACAAAGATGAATCTCACTAACATGCTGAGAGAGAGGAAGAAACAATAAAGGAGAGGACATTCGACACCATAGAGTGAGAATTGGAAACACTAATCTGTAGTGTTAGAGAACTCATGATAGTGGTCAGCCTTGTGGGGAGGTGACTGGGAAGCTGCACAAGAAGGGTTTTGGGTGCCAGTTATGTTCTAGTTTTTAAGGACACTGGTTACACATGTATGAGCACTTTGTGACAATTCATGGAGCTATCCATTTACGATGTGTGAAATTTTCTATATGCATATTATTCCTCAATAAGTAAACTTATTTTTAAAAATAAATAAAAATAGAACTATAGGCCACCAGAACTGAATAGAGCTGGCCCTTGATGGCCATCACCTCCAGCCTGTTTATGTTGACATCTGGGAAACCAAGACCCGAGGAAGAGGTAAGGTGTGTTCGAAGACCAACCAGCTGCAGAATCAATGCGACACTCAAAGGGACCCTCTCCTAGGCCATTGCTGCCTCTATATCATCCTAATTGCAAGCTTGACTCAGTGTATCCAGGTGAGAATTGATAAAGGGGGCTGAATTCTTAAGGAAAGATTCACAGGACAAAAAGACCAGGGTCCTTTTGTGCTGTTGTTTTGATTTCGAATTGCCACTCTTCTCCCATTGTAGCTGATGATCATTCTCTTGGGAAGAGACGGGGGAGATTTCATATGCCCTTTCCCAGCACACGACCGGGACTCAAGATACCCTTTGCAGAGTGGCTTCTCCTGTCAAGGAATGTCCTAGCTGTCCAGTGTTTAAAGAACTCTGAGATTATCCAGGGAGATTCTGGGCCATATTTTAAGGCAGACGTGTAGCTCTTCATCCCAATTGGAATTGGCCCAAGCTCTGCCACACTCTCCTTAGCTTTCAGATGAGAGAAAGGAGGTGATAAGACTTGGCCTAAACAATAATTAAGGTGAATGAGTTTAACTGATTATGTGAGGGATTTGTTAAAAATCTCCTCTCCCTTTTAGTATGTCTAATTTAGAAGATTTTGGAACCACTGGGCCATTTTATGTGGATTACATAAGAAAAGATCATGAGGATAAATTTGCTACTGGCTTCTTTTTCAGTAATACTAGGGCCTGTATACAAATCAAAAAATCTCTAATCATCAAAGAGGTGGCTTCCAGAACATGGATTTCTTCTTATAGGGGCTAACAGTTCCCAAGAATAAGAAAGCACATGTGTTTCAGAAGCTGCCATGAGATGTCTTTGGTCTTGAGATATGATGTCTTCTAAAGAATTTGACCTTGAAACTGTTTTAAGCCTGCAGGAGTGGTAGTATCAGATATGAAGTGGTAAATTCTCTACTGAGTTCTGATGGATCAATAAGGATCTGTTTGGGATCTTGGTGGATTTACTGGAGAGAAGAATGTTTCTTATCTCCCTTGTTCCTATTTCCCATTTAAAATAAAATAAAATAAAATGGAGTGTTAGTAACCGAAAGCTCTAATAAGAGGTAAAATGTATGACAAGTTACTAGTGAAATATTCTGCCATGTAAGAAATAATTGAGATGCCATGTCTAGCCCTATATCTGAATGGAGATCACATACTAGGCTTAGTCAACATATTTCTCATGGTATTGATAGAGTAATAGATAAATACTATTCTTTTTTATTTTTGAGACAGGGTCTCACTCTGTTACCCAGGCTGGAGTGCAGTGGCATGATCACAACTTAGTTCATCTTCCAATTCCCTGGGCTCAAGCCATCCTCCCACCTCAGCTTCCCAAGTAGCTGGAACTACAGGCGTGCATCACCACACCCAGCTAATTTTTGTATTTTTGGTAGAGACAGGGTTTCACCATGTTGCCCAGGCTGGTCTCAAATTCCCGGGCTTAAGCCATCTTAAGTGGTGGGATTGGCCTCCCAAAGTGCTGGGATTACAGCAGTGAGCCACACATACTATTTTGATTCTGTTCTTGCAATGAGTACATTGATACTCAAGGACACCAATTACCTTGCCTAAAATTGTACGGAGGAGCTGGTATTAAAACTAGATTCTATCTGTCCCACAGTTCATGATGTAGCCATATATATTTCAGGGCAGGGACTCACAGTGTAGTATAGTTCTTCCTGTGAAATATGGGGAGTGACCTTTCTAAGGGCTGGGGCACTAGCTGAGTAGACCTTTCCTTTTGAACACAGACTGGGGGCATTTTTTCATTATTCATCACCTTGAGGGAGACGCTATCATTGTCCTTGGGTAGAGCTCACTCAACTCATCCTCCATTCCAGCCATGGCCAAAACCTGTAGCCAACACTCCAGGGGCCTCTAACTTAGAAGTATACATTTAGAATGGCAATGCAGTCAAGAACCTGAACTTTGGAGTTGACAGATTTGGGTTCATGTGAGTTTTACCTTTCCAAGCCTCAGTTTATTCGTCTGTTAAATGGGGATAATAATAGTATGTATCCAATACAACAGGATTATTGGGAAGGTGAAATGGAACATTTATAGAAAGTACTTGGCACAGTGCCTGGTTCATAGTAAGTGTCACAACATTGTAGATATGGTTATATATAATTAGCAGTGGCAACAGGGGAGACTCATGTACACACCTGCACACATGGAATTAGCTGTGAAGCTTGACTCATGGAGAGCCAGAGATCAGATTTTTTTTTTGTTCCTCTGGAATGAGCTCAATGGGCATGGCCCTTGGCATCAAGTTGGCATTTGAATAATTTCCATGGCATTAGATTCCATGTGTAGAGGGCTCTGTAATCTCTTCTAAAATAAACAGTTAAGCCACCCTTCGGTGTTCTCAAAAGAACTCCCTACCCCTCTGCCCCATTACATGTACACATTCCACAGACGGACAGGACTTGGCTCATTTTTAATCAGATTTGCAAAGGAAAAGATAATTGTTCTACTGTATGTTGGCATATTGCAAGCTGTGTGACATACTGTAGAGAGTTTAACTCAAATGACGAAGGAATTGAAAAAGAAAATCCCACATCTAAAACAGATGTACAGGCATGATCCATAAGTGGTAGTCAATTCACGAACTAAGAAAGTAAGTGAAAGGATAAATGCACATTTCAAGATCTAAGTCTTTGTTCAATATGTTAAACACATGGCCAATTTCAAAGTCCTTGTAACCACCGAGTTGGAACACAACCTTCTCAGAAGTAGCTGGCATCTTACAGGAAAGGATTAGAATTCCTTATGACCTTGATATGTTAAAGAAGTTATCAGAAACATTTATCTGAACTTAGTGGGGCAGGAGAAAGACAAACTGTGAGCTGAAAATGATGCAGAGCTAGCTCTCTATAGACCCAGTCGAGAGAATCAACCACAAGTAGAGGCACTGCTGAAAAGTCAAAGGCACTTCCGGGCAGCATGAATGAGAAGATGTGGACTCCACAAGCTCAAGAGGCAGCTCCTGCTGGCTTTTCATTGGCATGAAGCAGAACACCCTGCATTGCCATGTGAGGTCCTCGGTGTGGGGGAGAGTTGAGGTTGAGGAATGCAAGGCACTGGAGAGTTGGACAAAGAGGGAAGACAGTGGCATAGTAAGGACCATAATAACTGCCTATTGCCCATCGATGCAGAAAGAAGAAATAGGCTCAAAATTACAGCAATGGATGGAGGTTAGCTAAAAGAAGGAAATGAGAAAAGTGATGGCAGAAACCTTGAAACCTTATGAGTTCAAACCATCTGTTTTCTGAAATAATTTGAAATGGGACTTAATGAGAAAGCAAAGGATGGTGCTGGTTAGTTTGTCAAGCCCATATTTGCCATCTCAACACTTAAAGGCGAAGCAGGAAGATTAAGAAAGACTTCTTATCAGGGCCTATTTTTAGGTTTTCCTTGTGTACCCTGTATGATCTTGCTTACAGGTAATTCTTTCAGTCATTCTCTTTGGGTCAAATGCCCTTCAAGGCCTTTACCTAATGATGCCTTTTGCAAGAAGTCTTTCCTGAAGCTGGAAGTACCCTTTACCCTTTCTGAACCCTCCACAGCATTGAACCATGGTGTCCTCCCTTCCTTCGTGGTGCTTTCTATCGTGAATCTTTGGTTATGCCTTTAAATGCCTTTCTTACCTCCCTTGCTCTCTTTGAGGCCAAAATTACCCACACGTGTTAAGGGTAAATAATATATAATGGAAGCCTAAATGAGTAACTGTTTCCTTTGCTGGCATTTGTGGAAACACTAGCTTTGGCAGCAACTTCCTTCCAGCACTTGCAAAGAACTAACTGCTGACAAATGCCAAGAGACAAAGGGGTGTCTCCCAGTTGGCTTCATGTAGATAGTGATTGAAGCATAACTTGAAAATTAATATTTCAACTACATTATAGTGACTCGTGCAGATTTATTAAGAAGAATACAAAAAAACTAGAAAAATGGGGTAGGAGTGGGGTTAGTAGATGATAAAACATAAAGGAAGAAGAAAGATCTCTAAGCTGTTCATGTTAAGAGAGGGGCTCGAAACACTGACCAAAGCATGCTGAGGCTGCTTTACCTACAGGCATGATTTATGAGTTCCTATAAAGAATTTCAAAGTCACAGGGTAGTGCTGTTGATATGACTGGTTTGGGTCCTATGACTTCACTAGGCAGCCTTTTTTACACAGTCCCTTAAATTGGTAACCAAAATCAAACTTGATAAGTTAAGAGAAATTCTTTTGAAGCTCTCTATTTTTTAGAAAAGATGGAATATAACGAACTTCCGTCATTTCTGTAAATATTAAATCTCATGTAAAATGAATTGCCTTCGTTTCTCTCACAGTCTTCATTCCATCCTTCTATGGAGGTATAGGGGAAAAATCACAAAGAGAGAGAAGACAAGTTGAGATTTTATGAAGAAAAGAAAATCCAGAAGACAAAGGATGTTGCCTCTTTTTACATAACTAGCCTGTGAGAAATTATTCCTAAAAAGCCTTGGCCCATTTCTGACTGTTCAAACGTAATTTCATATACTATAGCAAGTACCCCTTCTCTTTCTAGAATGAAAGTGTCCTGGTTTAAGGTAATATCTTAGTCATATGAAATTAATTTTTTTAAATTTTATATTTAAAAACACTAATGTGGTAACCTGTAGTGGTTAGGGGTGAAAGATACAGAGATGTTATAAAAGCCAATGCCATTTTAAATATTCGACAGCTAACTCTGGTTTCTTAGTTATTGTCCTGTCCGTTTAAAGCTACCTGTGGCTTTCAGTGTTGTGACCTTGCCCTGGGAATGGGGGTTTGCTGATCCTCGTGTTATCACTTATTGGGGCAAATGATGAGACTTTGTCACCCAAGGCAGTGGACTGTTTTTTTTTCTCTGTATTCTCAAGAATGGGCATTCTCCAACCTCAGTAAGACCAAATGATAGGCACATTGAGAGCATGACATCAATCTCTCTGAATTTAGATTGTAGATAATCATAGTTTTAAATGGCAGCAGCAGAAAAATTTTTTATTTTAGGGATGCCATTCTAAAGAGTTAAATATTTAAAAAAGTAAATCCACATTTTTCATTTCTCGAGATTGAATCAATTCTGTGCTAGTAAATGTAACAGTGACAGGTGGGCTGTTGGATTCAGAGAAATCACATTTGTTTATAGAATAGTTTAAGAGCTAGCCATCTAGGCACAATGCTGAGTGCTTACCTTGGATCATCTCATTTAGTCTTTACCTTAGCCCTGTGATCTTGGTACTACAAGTATTTGCTCCTTTTTATCCACGGAGAAACTGAGGCCCAGACTGGTTACTGGGCCAGGGAGTGGATAAACTGGCGTTTGAGTCCAGGCAGTCAGCCTGCAGAGCCCATGCACCCTGGTACGGAGCACACTTCCTCCCGATGAAGTGCAGGCATTTGCGAAAACCTAAAGTATTCATTTCCGTCTTCAGTGAATATTTCTTGCATCCTTCCAGGGAGCATTTGGTGAGAATTATTGATGATGTGGGTGAAAAGTGTGGCCCTCTGTGTGCACTCCTCCAGGGACAACTGTAAGGAAAGTGTCCAGTTTGTGGCACTTTCTGCTGTGGCTGTTTCCAGCTCTGGAGTCGGAGGTGTGAATTCTGGCTCTGTTATTCACTGTCTGTTGAATGTTACTATACTCTTTTGTAAAAGGGGGGTCATTGCAAATATTCACTGTGATGATAAAACGTACTCGTTTATTTGTCAAATACTAATTTGATGCCTCCCATTTAGAGTGACAAAAAGACGATGGGAAGTGATAGATGTTATTTAAACTGTCAGTGGCTATTTCCAAGCTGGAAGGTGACTTGACTTGATTTGCTTCTCGAGAAGATGGTCCTGGCTGCAAGTGGGGGCGAGGGGGAAGCTGACAGAGGGTGGGAACAGGAGAGTCTGTCATCTTGTCCGTTGGCCTTGCCTAACACCCTGTTCATGGTAGTGATGCAATACTCCTTGCTCCTGTTCCATTTTCTTTTGTTCGCCTGTTTTTGTTTTCTTACTGCTGTGTTTCCAGCACTTAAAATAGTTCATGGAACATATGAGGGACTCTGTATTTGTTGAGTAAATAGATCAAAGTAGGATAGCCAGTAAGGAGCTTGTTGGGGTTGTGACATATAAGGTGGTGGCAGTCTGCCCTACAACATGGAGAGACGGGTACTGATTCCGGGTGAAGAAATGGAGTGAAACTGGTGGATAAGAAACAGGATTTCTGGTCAGACTAAATGACCAAATGGTGGTGCTTTTTGCTGAAATGCAAAAGGATGCAGGGGGAAGAGGTGATTGTGTGGGGACTTGGGATAACAGAGAAACCAATGGGACTTAGCAACCCAAAGTACCCAGGAAAATGCTAGCATCACCCTGTGGGTAAGACCCCTATGGTCTTTGATGACAGCAAGAATGTCGGCCTGACACATGCAGACTCTTCTCAGTGGGCTCTCTCTCTTGTACAGGTGGAAAGGAAAAGAATTCCAGCCAAGGTGTGAGAAAGCCTGAGTGTCTCAGAGCACATAGTGGGAACCAATATGAGGTGCCCCTGGCAGATATCTGTGTGGTACAGCCTGGTGGGAGAGGAGTGGTAAAATGTCCCCTCACTTCCCGTTCTCTCTACAATTCCATCATTCCCATTTTACAGGGAAGCAATGTGGAGTTAAGGAAGGTGCTCATGGACTGCTTTTCCATTCTGGTTCTTCATATTTTGTATCCCTCTTCCTTTTTCTTTTTCTTTTTCTTTTGTTTTCTTTTCTTTTTCACTCTTTTAGTAGAGACAGGGTTTCACCATGTTGTCCAGGCTGGTCTCAAACTCCTGACCTCAGGTGATCTGCCCACCTTGGCCTCCCAAAGTGCTGGGATTACAGGCATGAGCCACCATGCCCAGCTCCCTCTTCCTTTTTCATATGAGTTGTTTCATCTCCTCAGACTCTCTGGGATAAGAAAAGGGAGCAATGAATTAAGCCATGACAAAAAAAAAGTTTTAATTAAATGAATCCACTATGAACTTGAAAATTCAGACAACAAATGTTTCTTTCCCCAGGCTTCCATTAGGATCACATGGAGAAGTCTGGAAATGTTTTCCGAGCACCTACCCTGGAGAGCAGGGCTGGTGGGCAGGGCCTGAGATTTTAGGGCTGGAGGGTCTCATTCCCATCCCAGTGCTTGTTCTGCCAGAAATCCAAGTATTGCTTTCAGTTTCTCATGCAGGTCTGAATTTGAAACAGTGATAAATATGGGGTATCTTCTGCAAAGTATCATGGCCCCGGACGTCCCTTCCTGGACTGTGCTGTGGCTACCTCAGCATTATTTTGAGTGTTGACAGAGTGCTCAGTACAGAAGAGACAGCCTTCCTTGGCTAAGGTCTCACACAGAGTTTTGGGCAAGAGCCCAAAACAACAGCCACGATATAATGTCCAAATGTATTTGGGTGACATACCACATGCTGAGGCCCCGGATGTCACTGATAGCTTCCTTCAGAGCCCTTTATTGCTATTCTTCACTTCAGACGTTTTAATAAATAGTGATGTGGAAAGGTTTTGACCCTGTGAAGCTGAGCGAGCTCTTCTTGGCATTTCACTTACTGTCACACAACACAGCGCTACAGATGCCCTGGTGGGAGGAGATATTTGCCACAGAGCTGTGGTCAAGAGCATGGCAGATTTCGCTGGATTTGAATATAGGATTTGCCACCTACCAACTTTATGACCTTGGGCAAAAGGCACATCCGTAAATTGAGTATAGTATTGTCATGTACCACATAGGAGTGAATTTTTCTGAATAGAAAATGAAATGCACATAGTAAAATGCTCATTTCCGTGTAAAGACTGGGGTATGTCACATACTCAGTTGTTTTGCTGGAGATTTTAAAAAACGTGTTATTTGTATTGATTTATTGTATGGTTTTAATTCTAAGATAATTTGTTTCCATTTTGATAGTTATACAATTGGAACTCATCATTGATATTTTGTTATGCCTATTTATTGTGGGGTTTTTTTGGTACATCTCTTAGCTATTATGAATGGAAACTTTTTCCATTGTCTTTTTAACTGGCAGTGCAGGTTGAAGTAGAGCTTAGTGAATTTTTAACCTGACACCTTCCTGATTTATTTTTTGTTCAAGTAGTTTTTTAGTTGACTCTTTTCCATGAAAGAAATGGAATCTTTTCCATTCTTTTATGTACTTTCTGAATAGATTATCAGATCATATGATAATCCAGTTACGCTTCTCTTTTACAATAGCTATGTTTTAGTATCTTTTCCTTGTCTTATTGTTTTAGGTAGAATACCCAGAATAATACCAAATACTTGTGGCTATAGTGAGCATTCTTGTCTTGCCTCTGGATTTCATGAGAATGTTGCCTGTAGTTCACTATTTATTTGTTTGCTATTCAGATGAGATAGTCCTTATTAAAGAGATAGGCTCTTATTCTTAATTTCTTGTGATTTTATATCAAGAATTGTTGAATTTTTATTAAATGCCTCATGAACAGTTTTTTCTAAGTCAGTGGTTCTCAAACAAAAGTACATATAAGAATTCCCAAAAAGCACTTAAAAAAAAAAAGACTAAGACTTTCTCCAAATACACAGTAAGATAATTTGCCGTGGTAGGAATCAGACCCATGATTCTGATGTGTATCACTGATGAAGAAGAACTGCTTTGAATGATCTCTTATGTATTTGCCTCTCTTGACTTATTAACATAATGTGTTGTATTATGGATTTTCTACTATTAAATCATCATTACTTTCCTTAAATAAACTTTACTTGGCCATGTTTGTATTTTTTTTGCAATGTGTTGCTGGGTTTTTTTTTTTTTTTGCAAGCATTACAGCTTACAGTTT
The DNA here is from genome assembly GCA_963573385.1 of Cacajao melanocephalus. Classification (NCBI taxonomy): domain Eukaryota; kingdom Metazoa; phylum Chordata; class Mammalia; order Primates; family Pitheciidae; genus Cacajao; species Cacajao melanocephalus. The sequence goes on along the minus strand of CAUYLG010029749.1, from coordinate 36,178 downwards.
TTATATCATAGTTACAAGTAGAATTGACCTACAGTTTCTTTTATGTATCCAAGATATATCGGCTTTGAAAATTAAATTGTCAAGCAGTCTATATTTCCAGAACTATTTTTCTGAGACAGAGTCTCACTCTGTCACCCCGACTGGAGTACAGTGGCTCCATCTCGGCTCACTGCAACCTCTGCCTCCTGGGTTCAAGTGATTCTCCCACCTCAGCCTCCTGAGTAGTTGGGATTACATTTGCTGCCACCATGCCCAGCTATTTTTTTGTATTTTTAGTAGAGATGGGGTTTCACCATGTTGGCCAGGCTGTTTTTGAACTCCTGACCTCATATGAGCTGCCCTCCGTGGCCTCCGAATAGTGCTAAGATTATAGACGTTAGCCACCACACCTGGCCTATTTCCAAACTTTTTAAGCAGCTAAAATCATTGGTCTGTTCTTGAAAGTGTGAAAGTGTTCTATTAAATGCTCCAAACCCAGGGTGATTTTTGGAGATAATTTTTTGGCAACATTTTTTATTTATTTCCTGGTTATTGGGTTATTGGCCCATTTATATTATCTGCCTCTTCCCTATTATTTTTGTTTTGCTAAAGTATTGTCCATTTCATCCACTTATATGTCCATTGTCATTATGCAATCTCTTCTTTATCTGTTATATTCCCGTGCCTTTTTGTCATTTTGTAGTTATTTCTTTAAATTTTCTCTCCATCTTTTTCTCCTTGATTAAACTTTCCACAAAGGGAGTCTTTTATTGTTTTACTTTTCATTTTCCTAATTGTTGGTGTGTGTGAACATCCCTTATCAGTTAGTCATTTGCATGTCTCTCTTTAGGGATCTGTATATTCATATCCTTTGCATGGGCTAATGATACTTAGCGTTTGTTTGCTTTCTGCTGGGCTGACAGATCTTTTTCTTATTGATATGCAATATTGTGGATGCAAATTCTTTAGAAATGTGCTTGTCTAATTGACATTTATCGCTCACGTAGGGGGTTGCTGTTGTTGTTTTTTGCCACACAGAATCGTTATAATTATATGAATATCAGTATTTTCCCTTATAGCATCTGGATTTCATGTCTTTTGAAAAGAACTCTCCATGCCAAGAGTTTGAAAATAAAATTGAGAAATAAAATAACTAGGCATTATGTCTAGTAAAATACATGAAATGCAGTAGACACACAGCAATACTCCCCTTCAACCTCTTCTTCCTCCTCCTTTTATTCTTCTTTCTCCTTACCACATCACTCTGAATGTGGTATAAAAGTGCCAAAAGTAGAGTCTTAGAAACAGCCAGACTTACCCTAATCATGTTTCCAGAGGACCTAATTTTTCCAGTAGTCCTCTGAGGATTTAAGGAACACCTGCATTTTTTTTGATCTTTTGCGCATATACATATAGACATACACACATGTATTCATTTAGTTATACATAAGCATATGCATTTACATCATAGGTACTACTCTACCAAAATCCCTTGTGTGAAAAAAAAATTTAAATATATATTTTGCATGAGTATTTGGATTTACTTCATTAAAGAAGGATCATGTCAGCCAACAGTAAGCATCAGAAATCTTACCTAATCTAATATGAAACATCATCAAGGAAATTGTCTATGCCCTGAAACTTTTATTTGTCTTTAGAAAATAAAACACCTAACAAAATTGATTTTTTAAAAATTACCTCATTGAGGAAATAGTTAATTCTGTCACATTTCACCATGATAAACAGTACACTAAATGGGCACCATATTTTGAAAGTTCACATGTAGAAGAGAACCACACAAGTGTAAAAAGTAAAATTTATATACAGGATTAGGGGTAAAAGTGTATGTTCCAGCATGTTTGCCTGATAGTGTGTAATTGTTAAGCATTATTTGTCGGTTAGGGGGATCACCTAAAGCCTGGTGTATAAAAATTCATGCCAGTAGGAAATTTACAATAAATCAAAGTCTAGATTACTCCGTAACATTACGTCTTTCAGTTGTAAATTAACTCACACAAATTTGGCTTTCTGGGTAATGAACAACATTTCTAGTGGAGCTGGAAGCTGACAATAAATAAGTTCAGATTAGACACTAAGCCTCCTTCTCCCCTCCTTCTGCCAGCCCACAGGGGTGCCTGTGGTGCCTACTTTTGTTGCTGGACTTCCTGTCCAGAGATGATCTAGGAGTAGGTCCTTGGGTGTGGGTGAAGGACACTCATCTTTAGCCCCACCTGTAGAGCACCACATGAAATTTCATTTTCACTCTAACACAGTTGCAGCTTTTTTCTCCTCTGCTGGATACACTTCTGCCTTCCCACAGGGTATTACCCTAGAACCTGGTGCTACATGGGCCCTTAGACACCACACTGAAACCAGATGTCCCTGGCACTAACTGGAACAATTAAACCAGGTGTGATCCATAGGGTGCCAGGTGCCTCTGCCTGGCAAAGTCATTTGTCCCTGAGGAGAAATAACATGTTCCTTTTTGAGATGCCACACATTGTGGTTATTTTTTTTTTAATGTATTTTGACTGCCTTTGGGGTGAAAAGGAGAAAGACAGGAGGGAGACACTTGGTCCTATAAGCAAGAGGAGAATCTTCCCAAGAGAATTCCAGAAAAGATGGGGTTAAGGAAGTTGTAGATATCTCCCATGTTTTTTCAGGCTCTAGCAGCCAAATGGAATCACATTCACAGAAGAACTACAGTGAATACTAATACTAAAACGAATGCTAATGCCAACCACATTGCCTAGCATTGGTGCAGTTTGCCATGCTGGGTTCTATGTTCTTCCTTTGTATGAGCTTTCTCATTTTCTTCTCACAGCAGCCCTATGGGGTAGCTACCATTTACAAGGACTCCAAGGTTTAGAGAAGTCTAGGTCAAAGGCCTGAGGCCACCAGCTCCAGATCCCCATATCCAGGATGTTCTGGAGCTACTATTTCACCCCAGGTCTAGCTAGCCCACAGCTTGGCCCTTCCTGGCCCCTTCTCTCCCACCGCAGGGCTCACATGAGTGACTCATGCCTATTTCTTTGTGTAGGATTTTACCCTCTTCCTAAGCTCCTCTGGTCCCAGGAGTCCCCAGAAATGTTCCTAGTGAATCCTTGGACCTGCTCCTTAGTCCCATCATCTCCACTCAGTGGCTTCCTGGCTCCATTCCTGAGATGGCATCAGCCTTTCTCTCACTTAGACCTGTTCCATCCTCAGTCATATTTTGTACCTGAGGAATTAAATCCTCAGTCTGTTCTTATCCCGTTGTGCTCTCCATGACAACCTGCCCCTCATCTTTGCTCTTATCTTCTCTCCATGGAGCTCAGACAGACCCACTTCTTGACATTTCCAGTACCTAAGACTGCAGGACAAATGGAGGTCCCATGTGGCTTGTGTGTCCTTTATAATTCCAGTTCACTTGGTCAGTTACTAAACTTTCAACAACAATAAATAACATTCTAAAGAGCCAGAAAGGAAAAAACAGTATGCATTGTGTTTTTCTAAGCACGCCTTCACAACAGGGCCCCCTCTTGCTCAGCCTAAGGGTGGGGATAGGCTCCATCTCAGCTCAGTGAAACTGATATGCGGATCACTGCCGAACTGCTTTCTTCATCCTTCTTCTCCTGTGGTGCACAGGCTCATGGGCAGATGAGGAGGTAGATTATACAAATGATACTGACATACAGACTGCCCCTGGGGAAATCAAACGGGTCTGAGCCTGCTGTATACCAAACAAAGCGAATTATCTCGAAACTGGCAGAGGTTGGCAGGGAAAAGCTGGTTTGGGCTCATAACTGTCTGCTGCTGTGACAGTCAGAGGATCAGGAAGGGACAGTATTTTCTCACTGGAATTTTGTGGTCAAGATAGGGCAGGGCCCTCTCGGTATCTTTTCTGTTTCATCCTCTCTCATTTGTTCATATTATCCATCTCTCCTTACTCTGTCTCTCTCACTGATTCATTTTTTCTTTTTCCTTTTCTTTTTGAGACAGGGTCTCATTCTGCCAGAGTCACCCAGGCTGGAGTGCTGTGATGCTATTATACTTCACTGCAGCCTCATCCTCTTGGTCTCAAGCGATCCTCTCACCTCAGCCTCCTGAGTAGCTGGGACCACAGGCATGCACAACCACGCCGGGCTAATTTTTGTATTTTGTGTAGAAACCGGGGCCTCACTATATCGTACAGGCTGGCCTTGAACTTCTGGAAGGAAGCGATCCTTTCACCTAGGCCTTCCAAAATGCTGGGATTGCAGGCATAAGCTACCACATCTGATCCCTACCCTCTTTCTTTCTCTGTGTCTCTCTTGCCTGTGTCATCATCAAGCAAGCAAGGAAAAAGGAAACAGAAAATTGAAGACAGAAAAGGCCTTTCCCCTGAAGTTGGGTTAGAAAGCCGAGTAAGGAGATTAAAGGCAGGAGGGCATGTGTGGGGAGACGTTTGATGTCAGCTGGGCCCCTGCTTCTACTGTGGAAAGCCTCCCACAAGGCTGTTGTCTCTCCTAAAATCTCCATTGAATTAGAATTGGTGCTTTAGTTAGAGCCAGGAGTGAGAATCAGGGTTGTTATAAGCAGTGAACTACAACAATTTAAAATTTAATGAGGCAAGAACCAAATGGGGCTTGTGTTTTATGTTTCTAATACTTGTAAAACGTGCCATTCTCTTAACCATGTTAAAATAAATATTAGTAATTAGGTAATATTAATGGTTTGTTATTTTGATGAAGGGCTGGCTTTCTTTTTAAATGGAAAATAAAGCAAATTGACTGGAAAGGCATATTATGTTCCCCCTGGCTGGCCAAGGCTAAAGAAAGCCTGCCCGGGTCACCCAAATGGGCCAGGCCATCCTGTTTACCTGGTGGATAACCTGGTGGGTTCTCCCAGGCTGACAGCCAAGGCTCTGAAGGAGATCAGAGCCTCTGAAGGCCTGGCTTTGCAAAGGCAAACCTGCAGAATGAACTCAAATGCCTCCTTTTGTAAACCAGATCTTTGGGAAACCGCTGGAACACCTAGGGAGCAGGACCTGGAGAACCAGACCAGGGTAACAGGAGAGCCAAGGAAAGGGGGAAGATTGCAGCATCATAACATTGACGAGAGACCACGAAGTCAGGGGGTCCCTGAGTGCTTTGTATCCTGCTCCAGGCTACAGCTCAGGGAAGTTCATTTCCCGGTGTTTAAATGCACATGCAGACTTGAGCTAGAGCTGCAGAATTCATCTTAGCTTGTTAGTTGAACCGATGTTGACATAATGCCCCACTGCCCGAGATCCCATGAGCTTTCTTCCCAACCCTGTAGGTGGTTCTTGGACTACTAGGAACTATGTGGTTATGGCCCATTGTCTCCTCTTTCCCTACAGTAAGGATCGTGTTTTACCCAGCTTAGTTTGAGACTGAATGTATTCTATTAAAAATGTGTGTTGAATGAGGGTGCTCCAGGTCTCAGAAGGCGGTGGGGTTAATTACTGCTCTGAACTTAGGCAGGGCAGCCAGAATGATGTTTTTTGAAAAGATTATGATTATGGGGCTTCTGGTTAGAATACTTTGGGCTTCAGACAGGGGTAGCAACCCAAATTTGGGGAAGGAGGAGAATAAAATGACAAGAATCTTAAATTGGATAAGTATATACACAAAAGCCGCCTTCTTTCCCTCTATAATCTCTGTTCCTTTCAGTATATCCTGGGTGTTCGGTGAACCAAAAAATATACTTACAGTTTTTCCCTGTGCACTTGCAAGAAGGCCAGGATGCTTCTAACCAAAATAGCCTTTGCCAGGAGCACCTGTGGCAGTGATTCTTTTAAAAACAAATTGAAACAGAAGCACTGCACCACATTCCTTATTCATTGAACAGCCACTGACTGGGGCCTATGTTGTACCCAGCACCATTCTGGGTGGTGGGAATGAAACCAACATCCCTGCCTCATGGAGCTGATGTTCTTAACAGGGGAGAAATAATCAATAAGACAGACAAGATGAATATGAGCTTGCCCCATATGAAACTGGCATGTAGCTAAGTCAAAAAGTTTAAAAATGGGAAATTGCTTATTATTTAACCTAGCATATGATATTTCGGTAGTGGTAAGTACTAAAGAGAAAGAATGGAAGTCAGAAAAGGGAATGTGAGACGTTGGGATTACACATTTTTAATTGTGAAAAGACCTCACAGACAAGGCAAAATTGGAACAGAGGTTGGAAGGAGTAAGGAAGCCAGCCAAGTGTATGTCTGGGAGGGAAGGGCACCCCAGGCAGAGGGCATGGCCAGTGCAAAGGCCCTGAGGTGGGACCAGCCAGGAGGCTTGTGTGATGGTTGCAGGGTGAGTAGAAATGATGTGAGACAAGTAATTAGGAGCCAGGTCACATGGGACTGGGATAACTTTGGCTTGGCTCTGAGTAAAATGCAGAGACCTTTGGGAAAGTTTTGAGCAGAATTACGTGCTCCAATGTAACATTTCAACAGGATCCCTGGCTACCGTGTTGAGAAAAGAAGCAGGGGAACAGCTAGGAGACCACTGCAATAATTTAGGCATGAGATGATGGCAAGCCACACCAGGTCTTGGCAGTGGGGTAGTGCGTGGTGGTCCACTTTGGACCAACAGGAAATGCTGAAGGATTGGATGTGGGTACAGGAGCAGGGAGTAGGGTGTGGTGCCATTAATCCTGACACTAAAGTTTTGGGTCTGAGAAACGGGAAGAATAGAGTTGCCCTTAACTAAGATAGGGTAACTACAGCAGGAGTTGGTTCAAGCCCAAGGGACCCTCTCTATCTTGGCAAATTTGACAATTCCAGCATGCTGGGCTCAGTGCTGATGAAAATAAGAGCTTAGGGGAGGGAAAGGATGGGTGATAACCTGAAATCACTTTTTCAAAAATTAAAATAAAATAAAGTAGGCTGGGTGTGGTGGCTCACGCCTGTAATCCCAGCACTTTGGGAGGCTGAGGTGGGTGGATCAGCTGAGGTCAAGAGTTTGAGACCAGCCTGATGACCAATACGGTGAAACCCTGTCTCTACTAAAAATAGAAAAATTAGCTGGGCGTGTCGGTGTGCACCTGTTGTCCCAGCTGCTTGGGAGAATGAGAAAGGAGAGTTGCTTGAACCTGGGAGGCAGAAGTTGCAGTGAGCTGAGATCATACCATTGCATTCCAACCTGGGCAACAGAGCGAGACTTTGTCTCAAAAAAAATAAGTAAAATAAATGGTAATTCTAAGAATCAGTATTAATGCCTTACTGTATGCCTAGAGTACCATAGTAACCTTTAGGCATGGATTTTCTTATTTAATACTCACAATAGTCCTGATGGGTGGAGAGGCCCACATATGTGAGGCCTTGGAGCCCAGGGCCTTTATGAGTCGCTCCCAGGTCACCAATGGATATTTCACCGCTCCAAGTGAGTGGTTGTTTGTGAAGCACACAACTGGGTAGGAGCAAAAGGTGAGACACAGTTGAGATTTCTGAGAAAACCCATAATTACAGACATCCTGTGTACTCTGTGCAAAGGTTATTTCCCATTACAGGTGGAGAGTCTGCCTCCTCAGGCCTGTTGTGGGGCCGAGTGGGTACTGAAGAAGACACAGTCTCATTAGATGTGCAGGGTCAATTATCTCATCTCAGTGCAATGAGAACAAGAGTTACTGCTGTTCCAACAGACTGTGTTAATTGGAAGCCAAGTTTGATTAGGAGGTTCACGCTTTGTGCCTGCACAGTCAGCCAGCCTAGCAGGGTTTATGCCTCAGTATTTCCACTTATTTTCATCTTCTAATTTTTCCACCATGAACAAGTCACAAGAGAGGTTAACAGCATGGGATTTGGAGATAAACAGACCTAGGTTCAAGCCCTAGCTTCACTTCTTGCTAACTTTTGTCTAACTTTGGGCTCCCAGCCTCAGTTTCCCCTTCTGTGCAATGGTAGCAGGGTGGACATGAAGACTCAGTGAGATAATGCACATAAGGTACCTAGTACCTAGCATCATAGATGTTGCTAATGTCATTCTTCATTTTATCTTTAAGGCAAATCAAGACAATTTGTAATCTGAATGATCTATTTTGGATCAAGTATCAAAAAAACCAACAGTTGATGGCAGTGTAAATTAGTTCACCCAATGTGGAAGACAATTTATAGTGACTCCTCAAGGATCTACAACCAGAAATACCATTTGACCCAGCAATCCCATTACTGGGTATATACCCAAAGAAGTATAAACCATTCTACTGTAAAGACACATGCACACATATGTTTATTGCAGCAGTATTTACAATTGCAAGGACTTGGAGCCAACTCAAATGCCCATCAATGATAGACTGGATAAAGAAAATGTGTCACATATACACCATGGAATACTATGCAGCCATAAAAAAGAATGAGTTTATGTCCTTTGCAGGGACGTGGATGAAGCTGGAAACCATCACTGTCAGCAAACTAACACAGGAACAGAAAAATCAAACACTGCATGTTCTCACTCATAAGTGGGAGCTGAACAATGAGAACACACGGACACAGAAAAGGGAACATCACACAATGAGACCTGCCAGGGGGTGGGGGGCAGGGGGCAAGGGAAGGTGTAGCATTAGGAGAAATACCTAATGTAGATGATGGGTTGATGGGTGCAGCAAACCATCATGGCACATGTATACCTATGTAGCAAACCTGCACGTTCTGCACATGTATCCCAGAACTTAAAGTATAATTTAAAAATAAAAATAAAAAACCAACAGTTTAACAGTGATGATAAATTGCAACCAACTCTTAGATTCAGAGTTAGAGAGATGCTAGGAAATACTCAGGGCTGGAGAGCATCTGCCCATCAAAGGGGGAAGGGGGCAGTTACTCCTCAGTTCCAGTTGATTTTTGTCATTCAGGAATACAGCTTGGATATTACTAATTCTTCCAATTGTTAAAGAAAGCCTAAAACTGTGATTTTTTTAAATATTTTGGCAACTGACTAAAAAAATAAACTTTTAAAATTCCATGCAAGTCAAACAAAATGTTCCTATGGTTCCAATGTGACCTAGAGGCTGCCAATTTATAAGCTGTGTTAGTGGGCTTTGCAGGATAACAAGTGACCCCTACAGCTCAGTGGTTGCATGTCAACCATGGGTCACTGGGGACTGTGCTTGTGCTCTGCATGTCCCCATCACTCGAGGATCCAGGATGAGGTAGAAGCCTCTGTTTGGGAACTGCCATTCTCAGGGCAGAGGGAAAAGAGTTCGAGGAAGCATACAATGGCTCTCAAAGTGTCTGCTTGCAATTTGCACACATGACTTCCTCATATATCCCATTAGTCAAGGCAGATCACATGGCCAAGCCTGATAATGGGGCAAGGAAGTGTACTCTTCCTACAGGAAGGCCTGCAAATCACCTGGCAAGGGGAAGGGATGTTGACTGCTATTAGAGGGAAGCAGGAAGCAAATAATTGTGAATGACAAAATGATCTGCCACAAGAACCTTCTGCCATATCCCCCTCCTTCCATTCACTTGCCTTTCCAGAGTTTTTTTCAACTGTTGTCAGAGTTATTTTCTAAAACCTGGATTGGAGTGTGTTTAGATTTTCTTAGGATGAAGTGTGACACTCTGTGGCTTGTGGATGAATACAATCTTTTATGGCACTCAGCTATATTAACCAATATCTAATGTATATTGGTTATTATACATTAGATTGAATCCACTGAAATCGCTTGGTATTCATTTTGTCTGAAAAGATAGAACCTTCTAATTGTTCAACCAAATATATTTATAATTTTGTATCCCCCAGGAGCTGAAGAATTCACTATCCAACATTGTCTGATGGTATCCTGCATTTTCTACCTACAAACCTTTTCACCCTCTGCTTGTATATACCTTTTCACCTTCTGCCCACCCCAGACAGAGATCCTATGGTTTTTCCCCTAAGATGTGCTCAGAAATAGGATCAGCAAGGAGGGAAAAGAGGCCATTCCTGAAGAATATAAAACTACTAGAGAAGAACCTAGTGTGCCCTAGAGCTCTTAATGCAGGCCGGCTCACTCAGCCCCCAGCTTGCCCCTAAATAAATGTTGAATGACTTGACCTCATCAGCAGTGATGATGACCTCCTAGGTCCAAAAGGACAGATTTCTTTAGTGTCAAGAGGGCAAGTCTTATGGAAATGAAAATCAGAGTCATTTATTCAGTATATATTTAACAGCCACCTTCGTATGCCGGAGCCTTCACAGGCCTCCAAGGGAGATAGCAGTGAACCAGGCAGACAGGCTCATTGTGATCCTAGCACTCACCTCCGTTCATCACAGATGTTAGAATTTCAGAGCCAAAGGGACCTTAGAGCTCATGCAATCCAGCATCCCATTTTACAGATAAGGATGCTGTGGTCCTGCTTTTTCTCCAGTCCTAAGATCCATCCACACAGTAGCCACAGGGATAATCTTAAGGTATGAGTTCAATCTTGTCTGTTCCCTCTATTGCATCCTCAGAGGCAAAAATAATATTAAAGGATAAATCTAAAGTAAAACCCAACCCCCTAACTAGGGTGTGTAGTCTGCCTCTGCCCACCACCTACCCCCCAAACTCATCTGGTGTCACCTTCTTCTGTCTTCCTAAGCTCCAGCCCCATTGGCTTGCTTTTTCTAAGCTCATTCTTGCCTCACAGCTTTTACACTTACTGTTCCCCCATCTGGTCTGCTCTTCCTTGTGATCTTCCCATAGCTGGCCTCATCTCCCTCCATCCCTCAGGGCTCAGTTCAAACATCTCCTTCACAGAAGGGCCTAGCTAAAGTATACCCTCTCCCCTGTAACTCTTTGTCCCGTTATGCCTTTAGGTTGTCTTTATCTGAAGTTACCTTTGTTTTACCTTATGAGACTGAATTTCAGGAAGGCAAAACCAAGTCCTTTGTGTTCACCACTGTATCCTCATCACAAAGCACAGCGCCTATTACAGAGTTGGTGATCATTAAGTAGTTCTTGAGTGGATGAATGAGCGATGGATGTGAAGGCACTCACTTACGGATTCCCAGATAGTGCTTTATGCCAGGATTGATGTTCTGATTTGCAAACCAGCCTTCTTTCTTCTTCCCATCTGTATTAGTCCATTTTCACACTGCTATAAAGATATATCTAAAACTGGGTAATTTGTAAAGAAAAGAGGTTTAATTGTCTCATGGTTCCACAGGCTGTACAGGAAGTGTGGCTGGGCAGGCCTCAGGAAACTTACCATCATAGTCGAAGGTGAAGGGGAAACAGTCACATCTTACATGGCCAGAAAAAGGAAAAGAGTGAAGAAGGAGGTGCTACACATTTTTAAACAACCAGATCTCATGAGAATTCACTATCATGAGAACAGCTAAGGGGAAATCCACCCCCATAATTCAATCGCCTCCCACCAGGGCCCTCCTCCAACATTGGGGATTACAGTTTGACATGGGATTTGGAAGCAGACACAAATCCAAACTATATCACCGTCCTACAGTTGGTACCCAGTAGACCCTCAAATGTTTGTTGAATAAGTAATGAGAACATTCATAGCTTGACTTGAACATAGGGCCAACACCTTATTTTTCATATCTGCATCACACATCACTCACTCACATCAGTTATTTGTTTTTCATCTGTGAAGCCCTTTAGTGTACTCCTGGAGGGTATCACACACAGATCATAGCAGGCAGTAGAGTCTTTGTGCCATCCGCGGTTTAAGCTGAGTCTTGATCTACCTGGGCACGTCTGATTAGGCAGGCTTCTTAGAGTTCTACATGCATGAAGCACCGTCTCCTGGGAATGAAAGCACCTTAGGGAAACTGGGTTGAGAGGGAAGGAGTGACTCTGAATGGAGGTGGGCATCTGTCACACAGAGGGGTTTCTGTTTTACTTCTCTCATACTTGGCTTGAAAGCAAAAGGCCCACAGTTAAGACTGCCAGTGAAAACTGAATAGGTGGCCTTGCTAAAGCCTCTGGGGTCTTTGAGAACATCTGAAACCAGCCACTTTGGAGCTGGCAGATATGTTAGCAATGGAAAAAGGTGGTAGTGACTTGGAAGCTGGCACCCTTGGCAAAAAACAGAGCACTCTGAGCAATTTACATTTTATAAGTACTGTATGCTAACTAATTATGCCACTAGAGCACTAAAGTTACATTTTATCTGCATGACTAGTGAATTAGCACCTCTCCAACTGGTATCAGCACTGCCCCCCACCCTCGCCATTTAAGCCATAAATCCATGAGTGCAGCAAGACCTTGGCCTGGTTTTGTTCACCACTTTATCCCTGATGCCCAGCACAGGACCTGGCACACAGTAGGCACTCAATAAATATTTGTTAGCTGAATGATTGAGGCTTCTCTAACCACCAAGCTGATATAACCTGGGAAACACAGGTGGCAGGAAGAATACGATAAGAGGGAAGATAAACTAGGTAGAGAGGGGAATCAGGCAAGTAATCACCCTCAAGATTCCTGTTCCAGGAAGTGGAGGTGTGAAGGTGAAGGAGGAATGCAGTGGGACTTCTGGCAGCTCTTTCTTCCCAGACATTCAGCTTTTAGGGAAGGTAAATTCTGGGTTATAGTCCCAGAGCTCTGTCTGTAACTGCATTTCAGTGTGCCTGGTGTCTTCAAGAAGATTGCCAACCCTTCCCAACCTGTGCCAGACGTAGAGGCATTGCCTCACAGCTTTTACACTTACCCTCCCCCCATCTGGTCTGCTCTTCCTTGTGATCTTCCCATAGCTGGCCCCATCTCCTCCATCCCTCAGGGCTCAGAGGGTGAGTGCCCCCTACTAGATACCCTCCTGTTTGGGTCTTCAGTTTATCCCACAAGCTCCACTCACCGTCTTCCCCCATCAGCATTTCAGGGGTGAGCTCCAGTCTGGTTTCTTCTTCTTTTACCTGAAGTGCCAAACCTGCCCGGCCTCCTTGGGTCATTTCCAAGGCTGAACAGGAAGGCTTGCAGGCTGTTGTTTGATTCAATTAAAATCACTCACCTAAACACTCCTATGTCTGTTCCCCTATTATTTTGTTTGGGTCCTTAACCCCATTTTTTGGTGTGTAGAGAGAGCCAAGAGGTGTGTTCTAGCCTTTAAATGGGGGCAGATGCCCCCTCTCCAAACTGGCAGCTTTCCTTCTGTTGCCAGCCCTTGGCCACAGCAGGTTTTGGTGATCTGCTGGCATTTAGTGCTGCTGTGTGTGGCCTGTGCTTTGAATTCAGCTGCTCCTCCTGGAAGCCTTGGTAGCTTCACACAGTTTTCTTAGTGGCCTGGGACTTGGGGCCCAGGCACATCCTACAGGGGTTCTGAGCCTCTTAGCAGATTCCTCCCCCAATTTGGAATACAACAGCCTTGAGCCATGTTTCAAAGACTTCTGTTTAAAAGACTGCATCCTACTCTACTGCCCTCTCACTCTCATTCTATTAGGATTTCTTTTTTCTTCTGAGACTGAAGAATAAAACAGAGACAGTGGGATCACTTAATCATTTTATTCAGCAAAATGCGCTAAAGGCAAGCTCACCTGAGCAGGCAGGAAATAGAGGCGTTACAGACGTGGACAAGATTTTAGTCTCGTCTGCAATCCCTGTCTTTAAAGATAGCCTTTGCAGTGTTTCGTATTAATATAGTATTTGCATGATGTAATAGACCCAGTAACAGCTGCTCCCTCAACCTCAGGAAAAAAAAAAACAAAAACAAAAAACCTCAAGTAAGACCTACTCACTCTCTGAAGCGTGTTCCCTCTATTGAGGATACCACTGCCAGTTTAGATTGTCTAAAAACGTTCATTTTGAGTTCTTAGGGCAGAAAGCCATAACAATAGTTGCACGTGCTACGTCATCGGGTGGAATACAATAGCCCTCTTAGACCCTGGGAAAGATTGATTGCTGCACTTATCCCTAGATTAAATATGAATTTGAGGACCCTTTAGGATCAGCCTTTGCAGAGCCATTACTCGTTTGAACAAGTACCAATGGCTGGAGATGGATGGGCAACTTAATTTGGCAAGAAAAGTAGACTTCAGACCATTCTTGTGTCTTGGGGAGAAAAAAAAGTTTCCTTTTAGTCAAGTAGGTAATGTAGGTAATTGCATGTATTTTGCATAATTTGATTTATGAGAATATTACAGTCACATATGTGCCCTGGTCTGAATTCTGTATCTTAGGATGCCAGCTTTATTCAGCCAAAAAATAAATAAATGAAAAGAAAGAAATAGATCACCTGGACTCGTAGAAGACTCAGTTATGACCTACTCTTCTGACATTGGAAGATGGGAAGCAATCTCCCGTTGGATTAAAACTTACCTCTTAGAAATTGATCTAATAGGTGATTCTTGAAATTGATAAAAGTTTAGCACGGAGTTGAAGAGCTATATAATTTGGCAGCTGAAATCTCACTCTACGTGTTGGCAAAAAAGAAAATCTCCACGAAAAATGGGCCTAACTGCTGCGTATTCTGTTGTTTGCAGTAGTCACGTTAGGCTACCTGCAGTGAGGGTGAACGTTCTCATTTAAGAAACAGAGGAAAGAAGGCCCCATGTCTCTATATTTAGCCTCTAGATTTCCTTGAGTGTCAGTTGATCTTATCAATTCTTGGGAGGTACCTGAGTAAATACAAGTGGGGATTCATTCAACAATTGCCAAATGTCTTAAGGGTAATAATTCAGGTCCCTTGGAAACTACATGGAAGAAGTTAGGTCTCTCCTCCACACAATAGTAGTAGCCTTTCATATATTCAGCCACTCTTCCCTGCTTCTCTCTTTTATAAGCTTTTCTTCTTTAAATAAATATCCCCAATTTGACTCTACTATTTTGCCTTATTTGTGATACAGTTTAACCATCTGAGTGCACAGGTCTGTCATTAAGACTGGGCCACACTGCCTTCAAGGTTCAAGTCAGCCGAGGTCTGGGTCTCTTAGTTTCTTCTACCAACTTTGGCCCAGGGTTTCCTTGACCCAACTAACTAATTTACAGTGTATATTACCTTTGATATGACTTTTAAAAAAAAATAAAAATAAGGATCCTCATGACCTGAGCTAGAGATCCTTGAAGGCAGGTACGATGTCTCATTCCTTTGTGTGTCTGTTGTGGTATGATATTTGAACACACGTGTCAAATGTTGATTTTCAGTGGCAGCAATATCAGGTGTATGGCAGTGTCAGAAGCATTTTCCTATCTGGCAGACAGAAAGACCCAGGAATTGTGGACAGGGAGTGGTGAAAATTTACCCTATTTATCCAAATGAAAGAAAAAGCTCCCTTCAAATGTTTAGAATAGTCTCCTTGTATTAAATCTAATTATTTCACTCAATGTAGGCTTAATTTTGAGCTTTGGCATGGATCAGCAAAATATGGCCCATGGGCTAACTCTTACTTTCATGTATTAGTCTGTTTTCACACTGTTATAAAGAACTACCTGAGACTGGGTAATTTATGAAGAAAAGAGGTGTAATTTACTCACAGTTCCACATGGCTGGAAGGCCTCAGGAAACTTAATATTATGGCAGAAGGCGAAGGGAAAGCAAGGTATGTCCTACATGGTGGCAGGAGAGAGGGAGAGACAGTGAAAAAAGCTACACACTTTTAAACCACCAGATTTGTGAGAACGCACTATCATGAGAACAGTGTGGGAGAAATTGCCCCTCATGATCCAATCACCTCCCACCATGTCCCTCCCTCTACATGTGGGGATTACAGATGAAATTTGGATGGGGACACAGTGCCAAACCATATCACCTCATCTGTCATCTGTTTTTGTAAATAAAGTTTTATTAGGACACTCACATACATTTGTTTATGTACTGTCATGGCTGCTTTCACACTACAGCAAGAGTCAAGTAGTTGCAACAGAAAACCCATGGCATATAAATAGGAGTTGCCAGATGACAAATAAAAAGCCTGAGATAAAATTAAAAAAAAAAAACAGATAAACAGTGGATACATTTTTAGTATAAGCATATCTCAGATATTGAGCATGACATACTTATATTAAAAGAAAATATTCACTGTTAATCTGAAATTTAAATTTAACTGAACTCTTGTATTTTTATTTGCTAATTGGGACAACTGCCCCTGTAAAGCTTGAAGTGTTTACTTTCTGGCGTTTTATGGGAAGTTTGCCAGCATTTGAGCTCCAGTAGTAATAGCAATGATGATGGTAGGAATAGCAAGGAATAAGATTAAAAACCATAATGGCAGCCACTCTCCTTTTGTTTGTATTATCAGTGTCAATGCATTATCTTTTTTGATTCTCAAAGCATCTGTCTTAATGTTGACACAGGCTCTGGATCACACAATCAACAAGTGGTGGTGCTTAAGAGAACATCTCTGTCTCTTCATTTGGCACATCCCAATCCACCCTGGGCCCACCTACTCTTTGGAGGGAGATTTGCATCTTACCATTTTCTTTTTCCACAGGTTTATGTCATGCCCTTTAGGCTCTCCTATTCTAGAAGCAAATCAAGGCACCCTGACCCACTACATTCGCTGTATTTCATTTCTCAGTTAACTGACTCCATATGCTTATTATATGTGTCAAAAATTGTATTATTTCGGGATTACTTTATCTGAGCATTATTTTTATATGACGTGTTCATGTGCTCTGAACCACTTCCATGCGGACCAGCAGAGACACCCCGTGGGAAGCCAGATGCGATGATGAGTGAGCACTTAGTTGGGATGTCCTCAGGGCGATCTTCTGGCTTTATCTACTGTTGTGATCCAGTCATCTTTTGGCAAGGCAACGTATTAAGTGTACATCATAGTTCACCCATCTTTCTCACCAATGTATATGTGAAAATTCCTTAATGATGCACTTAACAACAACTGGAATGCATAACTAATTTTTACTACTTAGTCTATTTCAAGTGTTTCTCAACTAAAGCAAAGGAATACTTTTGCCTCTATATGCAGAAAATATCAAACAGCTGACCTATGTAACTATTACCAAGAAAAATCACTGAGTTGGGGTTTTCAAGGTGCCCCTAATCAATTTTTCACAACCTCACTAAGGTATTTGCTTACATTACAGACAGTAGACGATTACATTTAAGGAAGAAGGGGATGGGAAGATAAAACGGCTTCAGAATGTGTTTCTGAAGAATCCAGCCTGCTCCTTGACTCTGGGCAGTGAGAGGCACATTAATTTACCTGCGATGTTGCAGGTTCTTTGATGTCAACGTGTTCCTCTGTCCATGCTGTGAATTTGCCTTTTTCATCCATTAGAAAAGTACGAGACTGAAACCTACAGTCTGTTTTCACGTGATAACCTTGACACTGGCTACTGTTTGGTAGGGGGTTTATGTCACGGAGGGGTGCTGACACTCTGTAAGTAAAAAAGGTTAAGCCCAATAGCAAAGTGTGCATTATGAAAAGTTCAGTATTGGAATTTACTAACTTTTAAAGAAGTTTCAACCAAAATGCTAAAACTTCACAAGTACAAAGAAGAGCTCTTTAAGCACAATTTAATTACTTGTGTGTGTAAAAATATACTTCATGTAAGTGTAAGTGCCCTGCTCTTCAAAATCAACCATAAAACTTGAAAGTGTCAGTCATTCAGATAATTGGAAACATATAAATTTAAGGAATGTGCAGCTGTAAAATTAACTACTGAACTCATTTGAAAGACTAGATTTACTAAAGGTAAAACCTGCTGTTTCCCAAAACCCTTTTTTTCTCCGTGATTATGTTGCAAGGGAAGAAAAAACAATCTTCATCATACTTCAGTGAATTTTAATGTTACATTTTTTTTGTTGTTTAGTCTTTCGTCCTTGAGTATTGAGAATAGAAACTACCATGTTTATCATACTTATTTTGACCTTAACCTTTTTTTTTTAATGAAAGAGACTTAAAATGTCCCAGCTGGTCTGTCTCCCAGAGAGGGGGAGGAGACAGTAGTGAGCACTTCTTCCTGTGCAAATGTGGAGAAGATGAAGTAAGTAAGGCCCAAGTGATTTAAGTGAACCATGGAGCAGTCATATTATTGTATTTGTGAAGAATCTAGAAAGCTGTTTTTTAAAATTGTCAGATGATTGTAATTTTCAAAATGACAAGAAGAAATGGCACAGCAATACACCAATTCAGGGATTCTGTTTCCTTTAGAATACCATTGCAATGTGCTTTAATTTATGCTCTGTTGCATTGGTACAAAAGGAGGAATTTTACAGATAGGTAAATGGAGGGAGCCTGAAATGTCATAAAACAGAGTTGCTTCTGAGGTTTGGCTTAATTGTCAGGGAGTAAAATTATATTCCAAATTAAAATTCCACTGCAAAGAACTAAAAATATCAAGAATTAGTCAGAGTCTGTAATCTAAAAAGAAAAAGGAAAAGCCACCTTATCTGGTAGAATTTAGTGGTTAGCCCTCACCTTGGCAATCTAAGTGTTTTGAATTCCCAAAATGGACTCTCTTTTAATATGTTTAAGCCTTATTTGTTGGTAGAGACCTTACTGAAGACTGTGTTTGATCTATTAACCTTCATTGACCTAAACCCACCATGACCTTCTTGGAAAACGTTACACAGCTTGAGCTTTTTGCAAAGGAGTTGGTTTGGCTTTTAATGTGTAATAAGAAGAGTGGAAAGATCCAATATCCACAGTTCCTTATATTAAATGGCTGGATTTTTTTGGCTACAGATATGACCCATCTGTCTGAACGCCGGCCCTTGGTGTGTAGGTTAGCAGTGTCCTAGGAGACAAGGAAAGCTAAGTTAGAAAGCTGTAAAATGAGGACAGGGATCTTTAAAAGTTCAAACATTGCCAAAGATAGGGCCACTGGGGGGCTCTGCAGGTTGGCAGCAAGCCCTCCTCCTCATTAGTCTGCCCCTCACCTTTGATAATACCCATCAGAGAAGAAGTAGTTCTGAGAAAGATGAACTTCTGGAAAAGCATGAAATCAGAAGAGGCAGAGTTTTGAAGGATCTTCCTGGGTATGAGTGGAGTGGCTGTGGTGTGCATAGTTTAGAGTTGGGGAACCCAAGTCTCATGATTCTGCCTAGCCCATTTCAGAATCCTAGACTACCTCAGCCATAGATTCCAGTTCCTCCATTATTTGGAAATTGATAATTTAGTATGATATAGTTTTTTGCACGAAAGGTTTTAAGATGAAATATGAGCTCTGCCTCTTCTTCATTGACTTAGAACAATCCATGTTATTTTGGGGGAGAATAGCGGATTATTAGAATCACTTGGCACAATTCAGAAAATTGCTGGGAAATATTGGATAGCTGTGAAAAGCTTTAAAAAATCATTAATATTTCAGTCACTCTGATAGTCATCAGATGTCATACTCTCCAGATGAAAAAATGGGCTCTATTGTTGTTTGAATATAAAAAATAAGAACTCAAAGGTATCAATGTGTGGATATGTGATATTTATCTTGATTGGATAGAATTGTTTTTCTATAAAAGAAGACTATTACCTGAGCCCCAAATAAAATTGAGTCTTAATGATCTAAAAGTGAAAACACTCAGTTAATATTCACTAAGAATTTTGATTACATTTCTTAAATTGTAAGCTATTGATAAATAATTTATGTTTATTTAAGTGGTAATAGCCTAAATTATTAGAATGTTCAAAGTGAACAATATTTATAGGTTTATAACTCCTCCTTCTCCTTCTGCATTCATTTACTAAATGCTTACTTTGTGTCAAGAACTGTGTTAAGTGCTTTATGCATAGTATCTCATGAAATAATTAGAATCATTATAAAGCTGAAGAAAGTAAAGCACTTTGTTATTAGGCTGAATCTTATGATATTGTAATTTTTATGGGTTGAACATACCCAGACACTGGCAGTTTCACAGATGTCTACCTAGTATAATTTCGTTATAATGATTTCTTTATTACATAAATTTGGACTTAGCACTGATCAAATCAGATTGCCAATACGCACCTCCTCACTTCACAATTTGAGATAGAGAGATCAGTGTAGAAAGGAGGTCCTCTTCCAGTTCTCAGATTTCTTTAAAATTCCAAATTTACATTATGCTAAGTAATATCATGCTGTTTTTTGATAAACGATAAGTCTTCCAGAACAATTTACATATTATGGAATTGCTCCTTAAAGCTGGGGAATATCACAAAATAATGAGAAGCTCTTTTTGGCTGGAAATGACAATAATTCACCATGCCTCTACACTAATATGATGTGGTATTCTGTTGTTCTTTTCCAATTACCTACATGCACTGTAGTTCAACGGGAGTAGTTTTTAGTTCAGGGAGAAGTTTTTAGTTCAGCATGGAGTATTTTCATCAAAAGCGTATTGATCTGGTATATCAGCATATTAGCAAAGTGGGTTTAAGTTAAAATTTGAAACGGTAGAAGCATATTTTAACGTGGATTTGGGCATACATTTTTTTTTCTTCTTTGCATCTTATTATGTTTAAAATCAGAGTTAAAAGCATGTAATGTCCATTTCTCCTTCTTGAGGGAGGGAACTCTTAAGGTGGTTTTCTTTGTCTTGGGTAGGGAGGAAGGGGATGGGGTGATAGGGGAGAAGGACTTAATGAGGTAAAAAGGACTATCCTTTTAGAGTGATCTTCCAGGCATTTTAATGGCTTGGAAACAGACAGTTGCTGGTGCCTCTTTGTTTTCAAGCTGATTTGATTTTTCGTGGCTTGGGCCAGTGTTTGAAAATAATTCATCAGAAGATGTCAGGATGAGCAAGAGACACATTAGAGTCAGACGGCCTTTGACACGTCATACCTCTGTTGCTCTGAGACTTTTAATTTTGAAATTTTAGAAAGATAAACTAACCGGAAAAACAGTGATCCACAGCCTCAAAAATACTTACTGTCATGTCCAATTTCCCATTCCTTGTGTCTCATGGGGCGCCTATGGGAAGCTCCATTGCACCTTTTAAAGTGAGACCAAGAATATTTTGATGTCAAGGATAAACTAAGTTCATCAGTATTCTAGTCACCCAAGATCACGTTAGTATCAAAAAGTTTCCTGGTACCACTAGTTTCAATAATTATCAGTGCTTCTATTGTGTAGGTGCAAAAACACCTGAAGATGATAAAAGTATGTTTAAAACTCTGAGGATAATGAAATTATATTCATGTGGCTTTTTAGCTTAGTGACTGTGTTTCAATTTGTAAATGTTATAACTGTTTAAAAAAATTTTTTTTCTGTAGCAAGCTGCAAACTTTTGAAGACATTAAGCCTGCCAAATTATGGCCACTTATTTCTGCCTGACGTATTTTTCAGCTTAGAACCACAGAGGGACTGCCAAGCCTGTTCCTTTTCATTACCTGTTCTGTGTCTGGCCCGGAGTTTAGATTTTCGAAAATGGAAAAAAGCTGTTTGCAAAATCACAAGGCTCTTGAGCTCTTAGTTTCTTCTTAGTATCAACATTTATTTATTTAGGTTTGGGCTGGGTTTCAAAAGATTGAAATTGGAAACAGAGAAGGTGACTCTGAACACCATTTATCTGTATATAAGCGAATGTTCGATGTACGTTTAATTTAAAAAATTGCTGTTTCCTACAAGAGGGAGCTATTTTTCACATTGTTACAACATTTTTAGAGGTCACTAGGTGGTCATGTCACCAGCAGGGAGTTTTTGTTTGGCAGGCGGCATTGGCAGTTAGTTACAAATGCCTCCCATGATTCAGTGTTCAAAGGGGGCTGCTTTGCAAGTAACAAATACTTACAACCTGAGAACTGAAGTATAAAAAGTAGTGACAGGGGAAAATGTTTGGAAATGTAAAACAGCATCTTTAGTGGCCAAATTGGGGTGTTCGGGGAGTTAAAGATTACATGTCTACTTTATACTTGAGTTTAGCATTTACAAAAGCAATAATGCTTTAACTACCGTAGTTGGCTGTCACCTTGCTTCTAGTTAGCAAGTGCTCTTAGTTTGTGATTTGTTGGTTCTCACACTTTGGGGTATCATTGAGGTTCCTGACAATAATCTTTATTAACCTCATCCCCTGCATTTGCCATCGTGGTGGTTACTCACCCTGTGCCTCTCGGTCATTCCTCATCGTGAATGCTGGTAATTTAAGCAAGATTAAGTGGGCAGCTAAAAGCACCACTTACCGGGGCTTCCTCTAGGCTTCCATATTTACAGACAAACCGGTATTTCAAATTTGGGATAAGAGAGTTATAATCCCTCTTTATGGGGGAAATAAATAAATGAAGTGCAGATGGATCTCTGAGGAAATGGCTAAGATAAAAAAAAAAAAAGAAGATGAATAGCCAATCACTAGAACCATGAGCATTTTATTCATAATTACTTTTTAAAGCATAAAAATGGAGATTAATTTGTGTCTCCACATCAGGACAACTGCTGTGTCTCCTTTCCCACCTCCACTTTTGTTTAACTAAGGAATGACATGAAGAATGCAGCTATCACTTAAGAATACAATACAGTTATTTTGCTATATTAGTACAACTTATGGGTTATAGATATTTTAGGTTTTTTAAGCTAAAAGCTAAATTCATTCAGTTTCAGTGAAGAATTGTCACGGCTCATATTGAGCTGTTTAGGATAGAAAAGCCTAGACTCTCAGACTTCTTTAACAGGACAAAGGAAGATATTTAGCATCTGCTATTTGCAGTTCAAAGAGAAACTACAAATAAGGTGATAGGACTTTCATTTATTGAATCACAGCAGTTCATTGACATTTTTCTATTACTATCTTGTGAGATTTAAAAATTCTTTATGTAAGAATGGATAACTGTCATAGCCATGCAGGTTTTTTTTTTCTCTCAAGCAAATTAAATTCATATTTATAATGACATTTTGCTACTTCTTTAATCCTTTGCAGAAAGCTTTTTGGCTCTGAAGAGCCGTTGAAATATTGAGTTTGGATATCCAAAAGAATCCTGCTAGGTGATTAAAGAAAAGGAAGCCAAAGTCTAGAGTAGAAATGTCTTAGATACACTGTGATTTTTGCAATGCAGTTCTTTTTGCATTTATCTGAAAAATTAATTTTCCCTCTCCAATTTACATTAGCTTAAGCTTGTGGCAGTGGCATTGTGAGAACGTGGTAAACACTGGAAATCTATTAAATCTGTAGACCAAAATACAGAAAACAGAGAATAAAACTTTTTGTCTCCCTCTTTTTAAAATTGCTTTCTCAAAATAATAGTTTCCTTGTCCCTAGAGATTGGTGATTTGAACATATTTATCTTGTAGCCAATAATAATAAGTTAATGAACCACACTTATAATAATGGTTAAAAAAAAACCGTAGCTTACATTTATTATAATAATAATAATAACTGCTTGTTATATAACCAACTAAATGTGCTAAATGGTATATGTATTTATCTTTTATAATACCTCATAAGTGTATTAGGGTTCTTATTTTACAGATGAAGAAACTGAGATTCATAAGAGTTAATTAGCTTTCCCCAAATCACACAGATGCTAGTAGGGGTGCAGAACCAGGATTTACACTCAGATCTGTGGAATCCCATTCACTGATTCAACAAATATTATTTGCAAGTTTGGTGCATTTAAAAAAACTGATCGTTGTTCAAGTTTGTTTAGAAACAGCCATTCTCTTTCCTGCCAATGGATTATTGTCACATCTCTCAAGGAACCACTGGAAAAGGAAAGCTCTTTTGTACCTCCTCCAGATAGTCATTTTCTCTTTGTGAATTTATGTTTGTCTCAGTTGAAATTCCCGTTAATCATTTGGACTGGTGATTGCACATTGACTTGATGTATTTGGCTCAGTCAATAGAAGCAGTGCTTAGCACTAGCACATAATGTGTCTATACCAGATAGTGTTTCAAATGAATCCAATCGCATCATCACCATTCGGGTCCTGGGGGGCTACAGCTTTGTGAGTAGGGTTACTCCCAATAGTAATGCTCACCACTACTGTGGGATTTTGCCATTTTCCAGATGCTTTCCTGTGGGGCATCTTATGTGAACCTCTCAGTGACCTCTGGGGTGGTTAACGTCATTTTTATTGTAGAGATCCCACAGCTAAGATACGTAAAGTCAAGTGACTTGTCAAAGGCACACATATAAAATTGGATGACTCTCTTTCTATGATGCCCCTGCTTTCTGTTTCTATGCCTTTTAGTATTGGCGGGGTGGTGGGTGGGGGGAAGTATGTTGAAGGTTCAGATATCTCTCCCCTTTCTCATTGGAATTGAGAGATCACAGCCCATCCGGGAGCACCTGTGTTATCTGCTCTGCCCACTGAGTTCTGAAGTGCTGCTGCCACCCACTTGGGGAGTTCCAGCAGTGTGCATTGTGAGTCTGTCTCTTCCCTGTGGACTTGGTTAGCAACTTTCCTATTTGGCTTCAGTCCTTGAACATCCCTGGAAATGAAAGAAATGTACAACGAAATGAAGTAAACTTCCAAGCACCAGTGGTAGAGCTGCTGTCGGCTGCTCTTACTGACAGCAGCATTGTGACTGAGGGGGTGGTCCTCTAATCGGACTTCAGCCAAGTTCTCACTGGATTCAAAGTGAATCTGTTTTTTTCTGTGTCAAGAGTATCCCAACTCAGAACAATGCTAGTCGTTATAGATTTTATTTTGAGACATAAAATTATAGATTACCCAGGTTCAAATCTCTACTTTGCCATCTACTAGCTATGAAAACTTGAGTAAGTTAACTCACTCCTTTCTGCCTCTCTTTTCTTATCTGTCAGTGGGAACATAACGGCACCTACATCATTGGATTGCTGTGCAGATCAAATGAGTTAATACACATAAAGACTTAGAATGGTATAGTCTTTGGCACAGAAAACGTGCTAGTGTGTATTAGCTATATGTTCCCTACTGTGGGCTCTATGGCATGGCCCCTGTTCAGCAGTCTTGGCAAGACTGTTCAATTATCTTGAAATAGGCCAATGGAGTGCTGGTAAAGCAGGTCAATGGAAAAAACAAAATCCCGTATTGGTCATGATTGCCAGTTTCTATGGTGTAAATACTTCTAGCATGGCCAAGGTACAGGCTGACCCTTGGAGTTGGAAGGAGATGCATGTAATTGACTCTTGCTAGCTAGCAGCAGGCTCCAGCACACCACAGAAATAGACCTTTTAGCTATAAGATCATTCAAGTGGCTGCCAATTAGGATGACCCTCAGCTCATAGCTGTCCCTTTTTCTTTTGGTGTGATCCCATTATTTAGGGTGTGTTTCTAGTGATGGGGAAACCAGGCCATAGCTGATTGACCTATATTGGGCTAACTGATCTTCTTTCCAGGAAGGTCAAACATTACTCTTTTTCCATTAAGCCTGGAGGTTGTAGCGAAGTCATTCTATAAACAGTAGGTCTTCTGAAGGAGGGTTTAGGATTTCCTGCTACTGAGGGTCCTGGAGCAACTTTCTCACTGACTCTGCTAAAGCTCACTTGTTAGCTCTTTTCTTTTCCTCAGTTTATCCAAGTATTTTTCTAACACTTTCTCTTTTTGCTAAGTTAGCCAGAATTAGTTTCTCTTACTTGCAATCCAAATAAACCCAACCAAAGCATATGTTTAGTCACAGCAGCCTCCATTGTTAGAATTATTTTCCTGGGATTTTCTTGACATTGCCTTCTGTTGTTTGTACCAACACTGTCAGAAATGGGTATGAGGGAGCCCAGGCCATTGTTGACAGCTCTGAATTAGCCAGAGTTGCTCCTGTTACTGAATTGGCCTCAGCTTTACCTACTTGTGACTTTCATCCTGAAGTCCTAGTTCAAATCTTAGGGTGCCCCTGGGGCAAGCCTCCTCTATGTTACTGTAGCAGATAACTGAAGAGTTAACTACAGGCTCCCAAGTCTTCTCTGGTGCTGATTACTCCCGTTTGCTAAAATCCAACAAAATGAACAACAAAAAAAAGAGAGGCAGAGTATGTCGTATTTTACACTAGGCCTTTCTTGCCACCTTTAGATGTGATTTTCCTAAAGATTGGCATTGACTAACTCAGCTTTTCTTTCCTTTTGTGGTCATTGAAGACTCCTAGAAGGACCTGGAGCTCATGTCTAATAGGGCCTATTTGTGAAATAAAGAGATTATTCTCCACTTATGTCCTAAAGATACCATATTGGAAACAGACACTGGCAAAGAGATGTTCACCCAGTACAAAACAACTTGGATTCAACATGGCATTTATAAGGCAGCCAGCTTGGAAGTGCCAAACTCTTTTCACAAGGAAAGCCCTTACCTATGCAGAGCAGAAGAGGATGTTCTCACACATACCCTGATAGTAACATGCAGCAATCACATGAATGTTTTCCAGACCCTGGAGGTCATGGACCAATCGTAGGAAAAAATGTGTTTTGAAAGCAACATATGCTTGCTAACCTAAGTAAGCTATTAAATAAGACTATTCAAGTGTTAACTGTTACCATCATCATTTGAGAAAGGGTCATTTTAATTCCCAAAATTAGAAAGGACATTACTGAATTTCACAATAAAAAGCTGCTGTTCCCCAGAAAACAAGTCCCACAATAAGTTCCTACATCCTCACTTGTGCTTGCAGGCATGCTTAAAAATGTCAGCACTGGTCAAACTAGTCTTTTGGTTGGCACTTAAGGAGTTACTTTCTTTGACCACATTTTTTCCTTGGTCGTGGTATTCTAACGTCCTTTAAAGTTATGCAATTAGGAACAGTCATAAGTAAGCAAAAGAGAAATAATTTTAAATGACCAAATCCTCTCAGCTTTCAATCAGACACTTATCCCATCTCGAAGCCACTCTTTTCCCTCCAGAGCCCTTCCAGTCCTACCCTCCCTTCACACTCAGCTGTCACCCTTACCCTTTGGGAAGCCTACCCCCATCATCCCAGACCAAAGGGACATTTCTTTTTTCCTGCAACCAAGAATTTTAGTGAAATGGCCAAGTTTAGTTTTTAACGTCACAGACTTGGATTCAAATTCCAGTTCTACTTTTAAAAGCAGTGGGAACTTGGATAGCCTACTTAAATATTACAGTCTCAGTTTACTCAATTTTACAATGGATGTAATAAAACTTTCCCTTGGAAGGCTATTTTGAGCAGACTAAATGAAATAATGTGCTTTACTTATGCCTTGCATATATGGATAGTAATCAAAATGATTATGAACAATTGTTTATCCTATATCTTAACAACGAAGACATTAATCGACTATTATTTATCTTTTGTTTTATGATTTAAGTTTTTATATGCTTCTTCTTTCTTTACCAGAACAGTTTGCAAGCCTTAACCATTGCTGATCCTTCATAACACCTAGCATTGTATTCTGTCCGTAGTGAATTCTCTTTGGATATGGTAGAAATTAAGACACTGGTTAGCAACATCAGACTGCTCTTTTAAGCCACCACCTATAGGTGTGCAGTCATCCTTAAGGTTGCCTATTCCTTGGGCCTCTCTTCAGTGGGCCTTTGAGTCCCATAAGGGTTCTGCAGCCCTATTCTTCCTTGACCTCTGCCTTATATCTGATGACTTGAAGTTCAAATCTAAACAGGGGTGCTCGGTTACTGGTCAGTGGAGCTAGGAAGCCTCAAGGTTGTCCAGGAAGATAGATGATCCGATCTCAGCAGTCAACAGATCAGTATTTCAGGGAGTGGTAATCAGTGTCAGGTTGGAGTCTGGTGACCAGGATGTTTTCTCACTAAGTGGTTTTCCAGGCCTAGGGGCCTCTCCTATGGGACTGAGTTCTGTCACCTTTCTGGGTTCCTAGGCCTCCTTCCCCCACCTCCAATTTGTGTAACAGGCTCTCCTGCAGACTGGGTTAATTACCTCTAGTGGTCAGTCTTCGGTGCATGTTGGATATTGTGGAGAAGGAATTACCTCAACCTTTTACATCTCTGAGGATATAAAATGATAAAGAATTAAAAGGATCTATGGGCATGTATTATAAGCAAACAAAGAAACCAATAAAACTGCTTTTATTTTGGAAGACTATTAGGTTGAACCATACAAAATTTCTGATATTCAATTGTTTCTGACCCATAAAAAGTGAACTTCATATTATTCGGCCTACTAGCTATGACTATGAGGTTTTATGTTTCTGTTTGTTTTAAGCTTCTGATTGCAACTGGATTGCACTGGATGTTCGGGATGAAGAGGATGGGCTGGGAGGGAGCTTTTGAACTGATTATCCTAGTATTTGATACATGCTGCAGAGGGAAATGTCACATGGATTCTTTGCCCAGCTTTTAGATTGGGAAATGGGATTCAGGGAGATCTTCTTTGCATGGCATTGCTGATGATCCAGCATTTGCTCGTGATGGTAATAGAAGAGTGTTTCTTTGTGTCTGGTGGCATCATCACAGGGTCAGCCTGTCTCATGACTGTGAACAGCCTCTGGGTTCTGCTGTGTTAGCAATCTCTGAGTTCTGCTGTTAGAGAAGCAGGAATGGTTTCTGTCTTGCTTGTCTCCATTATTCCTGGTACCTGGTACACAGTGGGCACTCGATAAATACGTGCTGAATGAGTTGATGAACTGCCTCTGACCACCTGGCTAGTTTATTCTTGCTTATGTGGCTAGTAAACAGCCGCTCTAGAGAAACACATTCAGTTTAGTTGCCTCAGGTTGGGCTTCGTAATTTCATATCTGACATGTTCCTGCTTCCAGTAATCGTTCCTCCCAGGGTAGAAATCTCACTTCTATGAGCCACAAGGCCACCCATCCTGTAAATCTGAGACTGCTTTCTATACCATTGTTTCTTGGGCTGGCTCCCTTGCGATTCTTTCCAGATGTTGAGCTCTTCCAGGTAGTTTACCAGACCCTTTCCTTCTGCAGCCGCTATCTGGTTTCAGGTTCCTTCAAACTCTGGGAAGGAGCACTCCGGTAGCATCCAACAAATTGTACTTATGAGTTCAGAAATTTCAGATAACTAACAAATATAACTTTCTATAATTTACGAATACATGAACTGAGTCTTGCAGCTCTTTGTTTGGCTTGTCTTTTGAACCGCTGCTTAGTAGTGTGGTGCTTTAGCTGTATGTATACAGACACATGTTTCTATACTTCTGTAATATCGGCTCTGAAATTAATTTATGGTCATTGAGTATGCTCTTGTGCCTCCTTTTCATTTAAAGGCTATGATGCATTGGTGAAACTTTGCAAAGGAAACGGCCACATGTATTTGCTTTCTGTCCTGTTGACACAGTCAACAAGGTCATGATTAGTGAGTGTACATTAGATAGGCTTATTGTGTTTTCATAGTGGCATTTTAACCATTTCTTCCCAACATAGAACTTGTATAAATTTTGTCTCACTTCTTTTCCTTACTGTGTAGAATAAAGTATTTCTAATCTCGGTCATTTGGACTTTCAGTTATTTCCAGAAAATCATTTTCCCTTAGTTTTCAGGTATGAAGCCCCCTTTGGCTTGACAATCTATTTTATTCTGGGTGTTCTCTTAGCAAATTTATGGCAAGTACAGAAATGCTGAGACTGTCATTCATTTGGAAGAATCTCTGTGTCCATTAAATGACCTCTTTAAAAAAAAAACAGGCAGCTAAAACTTCCCTGTCATCTCTTAACTGACTTCTCAGCAGTCCCAATCCTGTATTAAATGATAATTTGATGATGAATTATTTGAAACTAGACTTTAATCAAAGAAAGAAAAATGTCAGCAGAATGGGGATTTGAATATGAAATGTCCTAGCTCCCCTTGAGTCATGGATCTCTCTCCCCTGGCTAATGTTTATTTTTTTTTTTAATAAGCACTCTTTCTGGTATCTTTTCTGAATATAGATCATTAGAGATGTAACTACAGAAAAAAAAAAAAATTGAAAAGGGCAGTATTTATTGCAATGGCCACGAGATGGCAGACCTAAAATCCAGACTTCACAAAGTAGTTTAGACATTTACATGAGGAATTGCATCTTGAGGATACCTTAAAAGCCATCAGCTTCCTTCACCCTCCCAAAAAGTCTCCTCTGGGTTGTCTTAAATTGCTGTCCAGTTCTGTGGCAGGCACAGTAAGGGAGAACAGCTTTGATTAACGTTGAATCAACAGCTTCAATAAACAGATGGGATTCTGTTTAGCCCTCTCCCAGAAGGGATCAGACCTTCCTGCCCTTCCCAGAAACCTGCTCTTTGCCTGGCTACCACCATCACCTGCAGCACACACAGACATGCCACTCTGTGTTTCCTTCTCCTGTGCAAAAGCACAACTGCCTTTTCCCTTCTCATGAATAGAAATGCTCTCAAAGGAACAGCCTCCAACAAGCTCACTTTTATGTTTTTCTCTACAAAGATCCACTCCACCCCAGGCATGGTGGCTCACGCCTGTAATCCCAGCACTTTCAGAGGCCAAAGCAGTTGGATGACCTGAGGTCAGGAGTTCAAGATCAGCCTGGACAACATGGTGAAACCCTGTCTCTACTAAAAATACAAAAATTAATCGGGCGAGGTGGCAAGTGCCTGTAATCCCAGCTACTCAGGAGGCTGAGGCAGGAGAATCACCTGAACCCAGGAGGCAGGGGTTGCAGTGAGCCGAGATCATGCCACTACACTCCAGCCTGGGTAGAGAGCAAGACTTCATCTCAAAATAAATAAATAAATCCACTCCACAGAGCCTTAATTCAATTTTATTTGAATGTTGTGCTAACAGAATTCCAGAATGTGCCCCCTTCTGCACATATTCTTCTCACAGCAATGGCATGACAATCTGTTTTGTTTCTTATTACAATTTAGCCTATGGGAATATTCTATTCCACGTAAACATAAACAATGGAAGGTTTGATTTAACACAAAATATTCAAATTAAGAAGGGAAATATCTAGTTCAAGATGTAAGAAGACAATTTGCTGCTCTGTGCAAAGACTGAGAAATAAATCTTAGTAGCTTTAAATATATAGTAGAGGGAAAATTAAAACATGTTGTCTTTAGAGAAACTTACATGTATGCGCACACATAACCTCACTTCACCAATAAGAAAAAAATAATTGATTAGATGCCATGGGGGCTAAGGCTTGATGTCAGTGACCTATTTTCTGATAGGTCATTTCCAACCAAAAAGTTAATGCAATGCGACAGTCTCTTGACAGTAACTGATCACCCATGGACAATAGGTTTAGTTTAGGCGGATACTGGACAAAGCTCTGTCCCACAGCGAAGTCCAGATGTATTTGGTTTTCTCGTTATCACTCATCTGTAACCTCCCAGAGATTCTGGTTAGGTGTATTTCACATAGAAAGCTACCTTGGCAGAGTTGAATGGTCAACAGAGAGGCTTTCTTATTATTGAACGGGAATAACAAGAATGACCAAGCACCATCATCTAACATTGCCACTAACAGAGGATATTGCAGTGTGTCATGCAAGTCCGTTCATTTCACTCACCCTCCCTGCTTTCTAGATTTCCCAACTTTTAAAAGTATTTTTTTCCCCAGTGGAAGAATCTTTTAATTTGAATTTGTTTGACTTTGGTCAGATTTAGCATTTGACTTTGATTTTTTAAATGTCACCTTTTAGAACACATTTCCATTTCTCAGTTCCTCAAACTATGTGACATCGTGTCCTGCTTACTTCCCACAAGGCCTTTCCTATCAGTTTGGATGGAGGGATATTGAACAGTTATTGATGAAGATATTGACAGTTATTGGCCTGGCTTGTCTGGGAGGCAACTCTTCTATGGTTAACAGACTCCTCTTCAAACTCTGTTTTCTCCTTTAAGTCTGTTTGTAGAGCAGATATCACTCATGAAAGTCAAATGTGCCAATTAAAAGTAACCAACTTTAAAGGTTCTCAGAAAGTTTGTCTTGAAAGTAAGAGACCAATGAGCATGTTTAGATATATTCAATATAAAGGGGAGCCCATAGAAAGTAATGCAAAACCTTTGAATCTTTAGCTTTGGTGGGGTCTATGTCATTTAATAAGTAAATGTTAGCATTTATTGTGTGGTCATGTCAGGTGCTGAATAAAATCTTTACATGCATTCTCACTTTTAATTCTCACAATGATCCTGTTACCGGTAGAAGGTCTTGACTGCAACTTGTCCAGTTTCTTGGTGTTTTGATCAAAGAATTGGACAAAATGCACAGCAAAGCATGAAAAGAGTGAAGCAATGAAAGAATGAAAGCAGGGATTTATTGAAAGTGAAAGTACACTCCACAGGGTAGGAGCAGGCTGCAGCAGCAGCTCAAGGGCCTGGACACAGAATCTTCTCAGGTCCAAATACTTCCTAGAGATTTTCCACTGGCCACTTGGCACTCACCTTATGTAAATGAAGTGGTGGCCTGCAATCGGTCTGAAAGCAACCAATCAGTGGGTAAGAAGTTACAGAGTTGCCCTTCTGTGCAAAGGAAGACTAGGCCGGCAATCAGTCTGACTGGTTGCCGACAGCCCATTTCTCATCTGCTACGCAGAAAAGGTTGGAGTTTGCAAAGGTAGTAACCTCTGGTCCTTTTGTTATTTAGGTGTGGAAAGTTATAATTTTCCTTTCAGTTTAGTTCCAGGAAGTCGTAGTGAAATGGCCTTAGGTTCCCTGGCTCCATACCTTGTTCTCCTGCCTCAATCCAAGAGAGAGTTATGATTGTCCATCTTAGATTATTTATGAGGAAATTGAAGTTTCAGAGACAGTGAGTAACTTACCCAGGGTCACAGACAAAAGGTACCACTGAGATTCAAACTAAGGTACGTTTGCTTCCAAAGCCCCAGCACTAAATAAAGATCAGTACCTTCTCCTCTTAAAGACACGAGCAGTATTTTATTTGTGTGGGTATGTTTTTTTAAAAAAATCATAATAGGCTAAAGTGCTCAAAAGAAATATTTTCTTTTTTCTTTTTTTTTTTTTTTGGTGGATCAGGCATATAGTAATGAGCAATGCCTCACACATGTTCGCTGCCGAGACCTGGGACAATGGTCTCTCCCATCCTTCATTTCCTTTTTATCAATTCTCCAGAAGGACAGAATTAGAGAGAAACATTTAGAATGGGGGGAGTAGCTCTTCCTGGCACGCCTCCTCCTCTGGACTTGGACCTTTTGTATGTGGGAAAATCAGTTGGCTTCAGACTCACCAATATCCCTTTGTAGCAGGATGCCAAATAATACTGGCATTTGCCCTCTTAGTGCCCTGAAGCACATGACATTGACACTTGAGAGCATCCTGGTCTAGTTGTACTTGGAGGAACCCCGGATGGGCCAGCCGCCTCCCTGGCTTATGCACCGAGCAAGGAACAGGGTAGAAGCTGTTGCGTAGAGTAAAGAACTTTCACAAGACTCCATGGCCCCTGTAGGAAACTCCAGTCATGTGCTATTAGGTTTCAAAGACAGAATTCTCCATAATTGGAATAAACTATTTTTTTGAGGTCAGTTTTAGGTGGGCAACAGGGAGCAAACCACATTAAGAAGTCTGGGCTGCCAAAGCCTAGCCTTTACGAATCTGGTCTGTTCTTTGTCCTTGCTGAAACTCGTGCTTGTTCAACTATGTCTCACCCTGTGGGCCCCACCTCATGTGAGCTGCTTCGCTTTCTGCGTGGCCCTTTCTGCGTATACCATACATCATTCTGCTGGTGGGTAAGGTTGATATTAATTGATATCAAAGACCTTTTCTTTCTCAAGATGCCATATGAAAATTCAGCTTTTAAAATTTAGGCAAATGAACATCTATCTCAAGGGTTGATCACAGCAGACCTCCACCCAACCCTCACCCCAGGGGTGAGAGACAGGCTGTTTTGAATAGGATCTTTCGTCACCGTCTGTCTGAAGTCACCTCCTACTGAACTTACAGTTGAATATTCAGGGTCATGAGGGAAAGAAAACAGTAATTAGCTGAGAAAAGTTGATTGAGCGGACTTTTTTCCCCCCACAATATGATTAGAACATGACTGCCTGGGCTAAACACCATACATAATATAGGTTCTCTCTTATATGTCATTATCCAAACATTTCTTAATGGAATGCATTTTTTAAGCATCTGTTTTTGTAATTGAATGCATTTCTAAAGATGGGTCAGCTAACTAAAACAAGAACCCACAAGAAATAATGTGTTAATGCTTCTTCCCCAATCCAATTTATAATAGTTCCTAATTGGCCTGCCTCGTTTGCAACTCCTGAAATTAATTTTAGATCCTCTTTCAGAGCTCAAATCATCATTAATAGAACGACAGCAATGGGGAGTGAAGTAGAAATGTTTACAAAGCTCCCTTTTAAATGGACTGTGATAAGTGAGGCAGCCATGTATTACCATCAGAGGATCCTGGAACTCTCTTTGTGAGGGCTAGCCACAGGCGACACTCAAAAGAAGGCATTTATCTTGGTAGGAGATGCCCTTCAGTCCTGTTTTGTTTTATTCTGTGCAGGGTTTTTTTTTTTTCAGGGTGGCTAAAACCATTTTTTTTGGTGTTTTATTAGCTGTATCTTGACTACCTCCAACACACTGAATGACAGTTTAGGGTTATTAAATGTGTTCTTGCACATATTTTTATCCATTGTTAATCCTGACTAAATGTATGACAGGGCACAGAATTTCCCTCTTTTTTCCTTCATTGTTGCCCATATTTGTTAAAGAAATTATTGCCCTTGACATTTGTTTAGGCTGCACTTTGATAAAATGCTGTCTATGATCCACTTTCTTAGCTTGGCATGCAGCAGACTCTTACAGATTTATTTCTCTTCACATTATCTTATCTTCCTTCCTAGTATATGTGGGCTTCCTTTCCATATTTTAAGCTACATTTTGGGGCACAGACAGATCACCTTAGTAATTGTATACTTGAGGATGGTGGTGTTCTCAAGATAATTTTGCAAGCCTTTGGTGTATACTTAAACCTACTAACTGTCTAAGAATGGGCATATATGTACTTTTTGTGTTGTCCGTGAAAAGACAAAAGAGACTAAATGCTGAACATGATTTCAGGCTTATGGAACTCTCTTCAGGTTGATGGGACAGTAATAATTTCCGAAGCAATATAAATCTGGGCTTGATTCTAGAATGTAATGCTTTCATTGGAGAAAACAATGATTTTTCTGTGTTTCTAGTTTATATCCAAGTGTATTGTCACTGATATATTCTTTACACTTGAGCCTTTTTTAAAAATTGGTACATCAGAACTGGCAGTATTTTAGGTTTTCCAGTTTTTGAATGGCTGAACGAAAATTTGCCATGAGAAAAAAAAGCAAGAATATTTAATGTAAGCTTCCTAATCTATTTCAGTGTTTGTGATTTTCTTGTTAGGTGCTTTCTGTCAATGTATCAGTAAATTGGCTTGTGGGAATTGTAAAAGTGTAGAATCTGATGGTAGGGATGGCAAATTCGTCTTTATAAAATTATGTTCAGTATACCCATCCTCAAAAAAACCCTGACCTTTAAGGCAGGGATAATGAAAACCCATAACTGCACACAATTAGCTCACAGTGATTTAAATTGCAGGTTGAGTATCCCTCATCTGAAATGCATGGGACCAGAAGTATTTCAGGTTTCATATATTTTTCAGATTTTGGAATATTTGCATGACACTTACCAAATGAGCGTCTCAAATCCAAATATCTAGAATGCTGCAATGAGCATTGTCTTTGAATGTCCTGCTGGTGCTCAAAACAGCTTGGATTTTAGAGTACTTTGGATTTTGGATTTTTGGATTTGGGAAGTTCAACCTGTATTAGCTAAAGTCTATTAGCTTAAGAAGGAGTTACTTTAACTCATTTTGTAAAACTTTTTCCTTCAAAAACAAAATTCAATGGCTCTGTTAGTCTGGATTGAGAGTTTGTTTAATTCTAGGCCTGCCATCCCTGTACAAATAGGTAATAGCCAGATAAACCTTAACGTATTCAGAATACCTCGCTGAATATTTTAAAGTGTGAAATGTTCATATCTCTAATTTTGTATACTTTTAATCTTCTATTAATGATTCTTTAATTTAAATGGACTAGAATTATTGAATGTATATCTCAGTCAAGGTATTTTTGGGGAAAATATCATTAGGTTATGGCCAATAGTTAAATGAGGGTTTCAAAATATATATAATCTTAGTTACATTAATTTTATTTAGAGTTCTATGATTATATAATGCCAGTATCTATAAAAATAGATTTGTTAGCCAAAAGCAAAACAAAATAAAACAAAAATACAATAAGAAAAAGGTTATAAAGAGCAAAATAGATTATTTTATATCATTAATTTAAGGTTAGTGAGTGGCTTTAAATGTAATTTTATTAGAAATATTTTTTTTTGAAAGAAAGAAAAAGAGAGGAAAGAAAGTGAGAGTGAAAGAAAGAAAGAAAAAGAATGTATGAGAGAAAGAAAGCGGAAGAAAAAGAGGGAGAGAGAACAGGATTCTTGTTCTACTGCCCAGGCTAGAATACAGTCTAAAAATGGGTATTAAAAACCTCTATTATGCCAATAATTGTGTTTAACAATGGAGACAGGAAGGAATAAGAGATGAAAATAACAAACAAGCAGC
>CAUYLG010029747.1:0-15148 GCA_963573385.1 Cacajao melanocephalus | reverse complement strand
ACAATAATAGTGGGAGACTTTAACATTATACTGTCAATATTAGACAGATCAACGAGATAGAAAATTAACAAGGATATCCAGGACTTGAACTCAGACCTGGAACAAGTAAACTTAACAAATATTTACAGAACTCTCCACCCCTGAATAGGCATTTTTAAATTAAAATCTAATTTTCTTCTGGTAATGTTGGGATGAGATCTTACCAGTCTGACTCCTATACAGGAAATTGTATAGGAGTCACAAATCTGAATGTAATACAAACAACAGGTACCCGAAGGTGCTGAAGAGTGTACATAATTAGACAAACCTTGTGGGGTACACACAGTGAGAGGAAAGGGATTTTATTATTTGATTTCATATTGTCATTGGCTTTTAGGTTTGAGAAAGAGCATTCACCGTGGGGAGGGAGACGAAGAGGGTACCATTGGAAAAACCACTATCTTTTGGACCTGGCTACCAATGGCCTCGAAAGAAAGTAGAGGAATCCCATAAGAGAAAGGGACAAAGAGGGGATTACCTAATTCTCTGACCAAACACACGCAGGAGACTAAAAGCTAGTTAGTTATACATATTCACAGGCATTTATCTTTTCAAAAATGTTATAAATTATACATGTGTTAAAGTATATTTAAAAGCAATGAATACTTGCTGAAAAAAATCTAAAATTACAGAAATAGATACATTAAGATAATTTTCTTATAATTTGATTTATTCCTACTGTCTGACAAATTAATTAAAATTAATAACTCAAGGAATGGAAGTCATGGTGTGTGCTTCCTTCCATTGCAAATCCCAAGAAACTGGAAAAAGTATTGTTTGTAGATTGGCTTTCATTTATCGAGTTGAATGCATTTGCTGCTTAGCTTCATGATAACTTAAGACAACTGATGCTGCTTCTCTCTTTAGCACTTGTTAACAGAAATTTAAACTTTTTATATACTCAGTAGATTGAGCCTATAGAACTAAAAATCCCCAGGAAATGTTTTCCTTAGCAGAAGTAACTATGCAGAGCAACATAATTGACATAGTCATGGGCAAGAGATTTGAAAAAAGGTTTTCTGAATATTCAAATTCAGTATCTTTTAATTCTAATTTTAATTTTTTGTAGGAACAGGGTCTTGTTTTGTTGCTCGGGCTGGTCTCAAACTCCTGGTTTCTAGCAATCCTCCTGCCTTGGCCTCCCAAAGTGCAGAGATTACAGTCATGAGCCATCATGTCTGGCTTAATTTTATTTTGATAATGGTACATTTTTTTATTTATCAGCAGACTTCTTTTCTAAATTTTTTTCTAACGACCATAGTTAAGCCTCACAATCTAGTGGCTTAACTATGAATATAAGAATACAGTATGTATAGTATATTTCCAACTATTATATAAATTTAAGCAAAATGATTACATGAAAAACATCTAAGTGATGAATTATTGATTGTAATGGCTGGCACACTAATGTTAGAGAAGTATGAATTAACTTTATTAAATAATGATGTGTGTCAGTAATTCTGAATTCTTAAGGAGCTCTTTAAAATTTATCTGTTTCTGAGTTCTATTATGGTGTTTCAGTGAAGTCGATCAGAAAGCAAAATAAATTTTTCTTCCACGGCTAGAATTGTCCATATCAGTAATTCCGTTTGATCTTTTAAAAGAGAGCATTGTTTGAGGTGGCTGTTTGTTGGCTCTCTGACAAATGGCCCTTGTTCATATGGAGCAATAAAAGGCAAAGTATCTGCCTGCTCATTCTCCTCTCAAAAATCTCCCTGATGGATAGCAACAAAATAGCATTGGAGGCCAAACAGGAATAGACACGGCTTTAATAAGCTGAGGGAGAATGCCATGATTCACATCCAATGTCTTTTTTCAGCTTGCCTCTTTCTCTAACAAGGTCCAGGACTCGAGCTACTCCCCTGGAATAACAAACGCATGTGGATGGAAAGCTCGTAGCACCTCTCATCTGTGTACCTAGATTATAGCTGATCTCAGCTGTCTTGATCACAGGATGGCCAGCTGCAAGACAGCCTATCTGGTAGAGGTCAAACAACAGGTACCTTTAAACATCTCTTCCAAAGGAAGAAAAATCCTCCATGATGCTAACCATTTAAGAAAAAAATAGTATCTCTATAAAACTGCTGTTTAAATAAGGACCTTTCTTGTGCCTGAGGGTGACTTTGTGGCTAAAGTAAAACCTAGAAAAAAATCAGTGTGCTACAATCTGGGCCTTAAGAACCTATCTAAAATTTGATGTTTGGCAAATCAAATGAATTTTAAAATTTTAGTTTTTAGGTTTTTTTCAAGACTGAGCTTTCCATTGGATCAGGGATTCTTGCCTGAGCTTGCTGTAGCTTTATATTCATCCAGCATTGTGTGGAAATTGTGAGCTGTTTAGGTGGTTGCAGTGGGGAGTCATTCTATTACTGGGTTAGAAAAGTGAGCTGAAGATGAGATTAAACTTCTAAACCTCTAACTTGGTAGTCTTCTGTGAGATTCAAATTTCTCCATCTTCAGATTTGGGGTATTAATTTTGAACCCTTACATTTGTTGTGGAGGGTTGTTGGAGTAATGAAATGAAATATTAATGTTCTATGTGATACGAACATTATACAAAGTATAATTAATTAATTTGTATAATGTTCTTATCACATAGAAGAACCCCAATATTGTGTCAGTTTCCTTTTCTTTTCCTTTTTCTCAGGAGAATGAACTCTAGGCCCACATAATCAAGTTAGAATTCATCCTCTTTAATTTAATAATTTGGTCCCACTTTATGTTTCTTCCTCAGCCACTTGATCTTTTTAATTCCTTATATTCAATTCTAATACTCATTCCTGTCCATACCCACAAACACACCCCCACACACACCAACACACACATCTGGCTAAGATATTTGACTTAGAAAAGAGGTTACTCTTGTTTTCTAGGCTAAACCCTACCTTAGAAAGCATTTAAAGGGTCCAGTCCTGACTAGTTCCCACATTTTATGACTCATGATATGAGACGGGGGCAGAGAAGTGGTGGGTAGTGGAGGATATGGTTTCTGATGAGGGCTCCACCCCAGGGCCTGTGTCCACAGATGTAGATGAGGACAGGCTTTTCTGTTTTTATGCCCAAGTGTTGCATTTCCCAAGACCACCCTGGCCTGCCATGCTCCCATTCTGTGCCTATAAAAACCCTGAGACTCTAGTGGGCACACACACAAGTGGCTGGATGTCGAGGGAACACACCAGCATAAGAGCACACCGACAGATGCTGGCAAACCTGCAGGCCATCAACCAGTGGAATGACATGGAGATTGACAGGGGCAGTTGGAGGAGAGCCTGGCCACTGAGCAGCCCTACTCCCAAGGAAAACCACCTTCCCACTCCATTTCCCTTCGGGCTCCCCCATCTGCTGAGATCTACTTTCATTCAATAAAACGTTGCACTCATTCTCCAAGCCCACGTGTGATCCGATTCTTCTGGTACACCATGGCAAGAAACTTTGGGATACAAAAGCCCTCTGTCCTTGCCATAAGACAAGCTGCATATGGATGACTGAACTCAAAGATCACATGGTACCACATGCCCACTGAAGAGCTGTAAATTCACCCCTAGATGCTACTGTGGGGTCAGAGCCCATGCTCCCAACTACTGGCCTATTTGTGTGCCTGCTCCCCCTAGGGGTTTTGAGTAGCAGGGCATCAAAGAAGCGAGCCACAGCCCCATCACCTGCCCTAGGAGGGGGACAAGGGAACATTTCCCATTTCATAATCAAGGTACATTATGACCAGTTGCAGCTGACTAAGTTTTTACCTCTCCAGTTTTACTTCCTGGATGTTAATTACACTTCCTCCACCCTGTTAAACTCAGGCCTGACATATTATATGCTTTGATTAATACAATTTGAGGAGATACAACATATTTCACTTCTGGAGAGATGTTTTAAAAGCCAGTGCCTATGCCATGCATTTTTTTCCCCTTTCCCCTTGTCACTAAAATGTTTGAGAAAGTGACTGCTCTGTTAGTCCAGGTTCCAAAAAGAGGACATTGATAATACAGATGAGGGTTCCCAGCCTACTTTTGATCAACTACATCATGATTGGAAATAAGCATTTCTAAGTCACTGACATCTGGGAGATTCTCTGTTACTAGAGTTTAACCTACTCTCTCATGACTAATATATTACTGCAGCCTAGAGTAAGCACTTCATTTTGAGTAAACTGCAGTCTTTTTTTTTTTTAATTGAATATGCTTTTCATAAACCTTCCTAATACCATAGTCATTTGATTTACCTAGGTCAGTTTTATACATTTCAACTTCACATTAAGAAAGTATAGCTGGGTCAAGCCAAGTGGTTCATGCCTTATCCCAACAGTTTGAGAGGCCAAGGCAAGAGGATTGCTTGAGACCAGGAGTTTAAGCTCAGCCTGGGCAACACGATGAAATCTTGTCTCTAGAAAAAATTAAAAAGTAAAATATAGGCCGGGTGTGGTGGCTTATGCCTGTAATCCTAGCATTTTGGGAGGACAAGGTAGGTGGATCACCTGAGATCAGGAGTTCGAGACCAACCCGGCCAACATGGTGAAACCCTGTTTCTACTAAAAAAATAAAAAATAAAAAAACAGCCAGAAGTGGTGGTGCACACCTGTAATCCCAGCTACTTGGGAGGCTGAGGGCTGAGACACAAGAATTGCTTGAACCTGGGAGGCTTAGACTGCAGTGAGCAGAGATTGTGCCACGGCACTCCAGCCTGGGTGATGGGTGAGACTCTGTATAAATATATGTAAATAAAAATAAAAAATATCTGAGAATGGTGGTGTGTGCCTATAGCTACTCAGGTGACTGAGGCAGGAGGATTGCTTGAACCCAGGAATTTGAGGTTACAGTGAGCTATGATCAAATAACCGTACTCCAGCCTAAACTACAGAGTAAGTTTCTGTCTCTTAAAAAAATTTAAAATAACAAAAAAAGAGCATGGTTATGTCCTTGAGTCTCTAGTACCTACTTGCATTACTTGATAATTTCTTAGATTTACATACAGCCCTTGCCTTGGGTTTCCATCAATGTAATCTCCCATCTGTTGCAAAATTCATTTATTCATTTTGGGCACCTTAATGACTACTGTTTTCATGAACTGTGTGGGACCTGATATAACCATCTCTTATTGTGCACACTTTATAGCCTTAGACTTAGTGCCTTTCCTAAGCACCAAAATCTTGATATTGTTCTCTTGATGCCGATTTGGCCACTACTTCTGTGGAAAGATTCAGTTTCTATGTCACTCACAGTCTATCAAACGTGTGAATTCTATCAAAACTACTATTTTACCAATAATGAAATGCTCATTCTGTGAGTTTCTCACTTTGTGACGTTGTCATATTAATTCTAACATAATATTTGTGAGAATTTAAACATGTCATCAAAGACAGTTTGACTAATTGTGTGGGACAAATTAATTTACCAATGAGATGCGAAAATGATTCAGAAAAGGAAATATAAATTGTCTACCACTCCTATGCATGCTTATATGCACACACACATACATGCATAAACATTCACTAGGGCTAAGTTAATTTCTTTTCTTTTATGTATTTTTCATAGATGCTATAGTTAATAAGAAGTGAACTATTGTATTTTGTATCATTGCTTTCCAGATAATTTTTAGAATTTTACAATCTACTCAAAGAATTAAATGTCTATACAATGTATGAATGCCACTAGACTACATTACTCTTCAGGCTGACATGCAGAATTTTTTTTAAGTTTTATATTATTAGGATACCATACTGATGTTCCAATATAGTAACCATGTGCTTCTTATCCCAATATAAACTATGCAAGAAGCCATCAGCCTTCTATATGTAAGGACAGATCTCTGAGAAGCCTGAATTAATGTTTTATCAGACTCTTGACTCTTCAGCTTATCATACCTATCAGTCATACTTCTCAGTCTAATTCTGTCTATTCTCACACTGAATGCCTTGTCTTTGATTTGCCCACAGCATCTAGTCCAGTCCTCTTAACAGTAAAAATTATTCACCCTCAGGTGTCCTCTAGAGAGGGACTAGCCTTCCAGGCTATTCAGCCACATCAGTTCTAGGGGAAGCTCTTCAGGCTTTAGCACACCAGTCACAGAAGTCACACTACCCTCTAGCACTTTCTTTTTGCATGAAGTGGGAGAAAAATGCTTTTGTGATAAAATAAACCTGAAGTCCAGAAAAATGTTAAGTAATTTTCTTCATAACCATGTAATCAGTAGGCCCAGAGTTCAATTTAGGTCTATATCTTCTTGTAGAAAGTCATTGAGGAGAAATTGAAAAAGTCACAATGTCTTCAGAATTGATAAAGGAATTGTGTTTGTTTTATCAGGGATGAAAAAGTATGAGACAGAGGAATGGATTCTGAGAGTTTCCTACTTCGTGTAATAAACTGCCTGCAGATGAATGAGAGAGAGAGAAAATGGTAGCAGAGTCTAGGAGATAAAGAAAGATATGCAAAGTGTTCAGGGCAATAAATAAATGTTAAGAAGTATTAATGAATGAGCTTTACAAGATCCGCTGGTAGCCTAGTTGGAACAGGATAAGCCTTCTAGATTCAAGGCCAATAGTTTTCCACTTCCCATCCTCATCCACTTCTTCACTGCCTGAAACATTATTTCTTAATTGCTTTTACCTGTTGCAGAAATGTTACTGTGGGATAACAACTGATAGCAACATACCAAGAGAAACTGAGGATAGAGTTTTCTGACAAAGACATTTTGATTGTGTGCATTCGGCATGCATTTCATTTCTCTCAAAATTACCATAGGGATTTACTGTTCCTTGTAGAAGCACCATTAGAAAGTAAGGGTGTGATAAGCCTGAAAAATATCCTCTCTGCTCTACTCTTAAAGACGTTAGAGCCTCCTAACATCTGATTATTACTGGACGCTCTAGCAATAAGCCCAGCCCATTCCTGAGGGTTTTACTATGAGGCCTAAAGACTGAGAAATCAAATTCCAAGTCGTGGGCATTTCTGGACTTTGGCATCAAAAAATAACTAGGCTCCAGCTGTCCCTGAAGGCCCATTCTATCGGTCCACCCCACTAGTGTTCTTTAATACAGGATGGGAAGAGGGACAGGATTAGGAAAAATAATTAATAGCTTCTAGATTTAAAACCTGGGTGACTAAATATTCTGTACAACAAATCACCATGACAAAAGTTTACCTGTGTAACAAACCTGCACTTGTACCCCTGAATTTAAAGTAAAAGTTAAAAAAAAAAAGTAAGGATATTGAGATTGTTCTAAGAATAACCAGCCAACAATTTATGTCTTCATTTTCTTGTCCTAAAAAATATCATGACTGATTTAGTGTTATCTGTAATTTTGACATGAATTAAATGCCATAATAGAAAAGAAAAAAAGTAAAAGCAGCAGTGATTTTAGAATAAAACTTACGTAAGTAGACACAGGCTCTGAACAAGCTTCTCAAAAGAGGCAAGCAAAGGTCTGGGTTAGACATTTTCCTCCTTGAGTGTCAGAGTTTGTGTGTTTATGTGTGTGTATGTGTTTTATGACACAGATAAGCTCACAGGGATACAAAGGGTATTATTTCTAAAAGAACTTGTAAAGATTTCTATACGCATAGAAATAGCCATACCCTGGATCAGTGTCTCATGTGGAGAGCACAAAGCCTTGAGTAGCCCAGAAAAAGCCCATCTTAATGTTTTCCCAGATTTCCTTGGCATCCCTTCACTTGATCTCTTTATTTTTTAAAAAGCTATCATATTTTTCCAGAATAGGACAGATCACAATAGCAAAATATAAGTAATAGTATTTTTTTGCATTGCTATTATGGTGTTAAAACTTTCAGGCTCAGATAATTAAAAAGATGAAGAAAATACTTCTAGTTTTTGCTCCCATGTGTGAATGTAGACATTGTTACTCCTGTTTTAACAACAAGAGATAGCCAGGCAAAGTGAAAATCTATTTTTTTTTTAATTGTAAGAGACTAGATGTCACAAGGAAAACCATCACCCAGGTTTCTGGAGAGTCAGGCATACCTCGAAAGATACAGTATCCAAGTTTTGTTTATTTGGAACAGATGCCCCCTAATGCCTAAGCCAATAGGAACACTTTATTCGTAACTCTGATGCAGTGGTAGAGGCTCAGTGAGAATTAGCATGTGAGTGAGAAGCTCCTAAAGACTGCTGTCATAGAAGGACCTTCACAGATTCACATGTTTGCCTCAGAATCCCTGCCATGTTCTCACAGGTAAGATCTAAAAAAGTCCCCCCCTGCATTGCTCTGGCAGGGGATGAGAAGGGTAAATACTGTGACACCCTCCCAAACACTTTTTCCTAATGAAAGCCTCATATTCAGGGGGATGGATTTGAACCAGAGGACAATTTGGAAATTTTTTCCCAGCTGCAGGAAAGGAGCTCTGCCCTACTTTATCTATCTCCACCTTCCCTGTTTCACTTAAGAAAAAATAAATATATAAAAAGATATAGTCAACAGGAAAGAAGGCTTCCAGAAAATAGATGGAGAATGTAGTACCTAGAGGAAG
This sequence comes from Cacajao melanocephalus, assembly GCA_963573385.1. Taxonomy (NCBI): domain Eukaryota; kingdom Metazoa; phylum Chordata; class Mammalia; order Primates; family Pitheciidae; genus Cacajao; species Cacajao melanocephalus. The sequence goes on along the minus strand of CAUYLG010029747.1, from coordinate 6,629 downwards.
GACTAAGGAAAAGAAAAGAAAAAAGCTCTACCCCTGCAAAGGACTAAAAACATATCTGAAGGCCACATCCCTAAAACACACATCCACTAAAAGGCAGACTAAATCAGAAGGTTATAGAACACTATGAGTATAATTCAGAACAAATATATACAGGCACATACCCACATTACTATATATGTATACACACATTATATTATCTACGTATAAATAAATGCATACATATTTTATGTGTGTATCAGTATGTATATACATATATGTGTGTGTACATATATATATATATATATATATATATATATGGAGAGAGACAGAGAAAGAGAGAGATTTGTAATCATACCTCTTCTGTCTCATATGCTACCACTATGCTGATAAGCCCACAGGAAAAATATGGAGAATTATGGGTGAAAGTGCTAAAGAGCTGAAAGATACAGACTGTCCTTGAGAAGAAGTACAAAGGGAAGCCCCAAAGCCAACAAGAGATGAAATAAACAAACCCATCATTTGGAATTAAAAAATCCTGTGCTAAAAGTTACCAAAACAAAACACAAACAAAAAAAATTAGACACAGCCCAATTTCTAGTCAAATTAACATAAATGTTTACATTAAAGGCCTTATACCTCAGTTCCTCTTACCCCATAAGACATGTCCAGCTCTCAATAAAAACATTATAAGACACAACAAAAGGTAAGAAAAAACACAGTCTAAAGAGTAAGAGCAGTAAGCAAAACTATATGCAGTTATGATACTGATAGAGTAATTATCAGAAGAGCATTTAAAGTAACTACAATTAAAATGAAAAAGTAGATGACATGCAAGACCTGATGAATAATGTCAGCAGAGAAGGGAACTACAAGAAAAATCATAAGTACATGCTAGAGATCAAGAACAGAACAACGGAAATAAATAAAATATGAAAAGAAATAGGAAAGAGGGTATGTTTAGCTACAAAGGAGCAAGGAATTATGCAAAGAATTTCAAAGAAAATATAATTATAATGAATTACAATAGAGTCAAGCAAGAAGAGAATGGAGTGAAATGTTTAAACCATTGAAAGAAAATAAACAAACTCTGCCAACCTAGAATTCTACATCCAGCAAAATTATCCCTAAATTGTCAAAGAAAAATAAAACCTGTCTCAAGAAACAAAAACTGAGAAATTTATTACCAGTAGAGCTTCCTTGCAAGAAATGTTAAAAGACTATTCAAACTGTTCTGAAAAACAGAGGAAGAGGGAATACATTCAAACTCATTATATGAGACCAGTATTACCCTGACACTAAAATTAAAGACATGTCAGGAAAAAAGCTACAAGCCAATATCACTGATGAATATTGATGCTAAAATCTTCAACAAAGTACTAGCAAACAGAATTCAACAATACATTAGAAATATCATCCGTCATGACCAAGTGAGATTTATCCCTGAGATATAAGGATGGTTCAATAGATGCAAATCTATCAACGTGATACATTATATCAATAAAATGAAGGATAAAAACCATATGATCATTTAAGTTGATGCTGAAAAAGCATTTGATAAAATTCAACATCACTTCATTATAAAAACATCCCTCAAAAAACTGGGTGTAGAAGGAACATACCTCAACACAATAAAAGCCATATATGACCAACCCATAGCTAGTATCATATTGAATGGGAAAAAGCTTGAAAGCTTAAGACCTGAAACACAACAAGAATGATATAATACCGGAAGTCCTAGCTAGAGCAATAAGACAAGAGAAAGACAGACCTAAATTAATTAAAAATATACAGTAAAAATATAGACCATTACTAAAAATGGTTTTAAAGAAGTACAATTGATAGGCTGATGGAGTGCATAAAATGAGATTACAAGAAAATTGCTCAACACCAGAAAAAAAAGGAGGGGAAATAAAGAAGCAAAAAACAAATGTAGCAAAAGGTTAAGAATATGGTAGATATAAATCAAAGTATACAATTAAGCACCTTAAATGTGAATGGTCCAATTACACCAATGGAAAGAAAAAGACTGTCAGAGTGTATGAAAAAATCTAACTATGTTTTTTATAAGAAATTCACTTTAAGTATTAAGACTCTAATAGTTTAAAAGTAATCAATAAATATACTATGCTAATACTAATAATAAAATCTCAATAGCTATATGAATTTCAGACACAAAGACTGCGGAACATGTAAAACAACCAGCGATAATCAGAAAACATTATGCAATGATAAGAGTCCATGGTAGAAGATATAACAATCCTAAACCTTTATGCATACGGTATCAGATTACAACAGACAAAAATGACAGAACTGGTTTTTAAAAACAGACAAATCCATTACTGTAGTTAGAAACATCAACACCTACATCTCAGTAAATCATAGATAAAGTAGGCAGAAAATCAGTAAGGATACAGATGACCTGAACAACTCTATAAATCAACTTGATAAAACTGACATTTACACAATACACCACCCAACAAAAATAGCATCTACATTCTTCTCAAGCATTCTGGGCCATTAAACACACTGTGACTAACTTAAAGGAATATAGATTATTCACATATGCTCTTAGTCTACAATGGCATTAAACTAGAAATCAACAACAGAAAGAGAGCTGGACAATTTTTAAATATTGGAAATTAAATGACACAATTCTAAATCTAAGGTAAAAGAAGACGTCTCAGCAGAAATTTTAACATATTTAATTAAATGAAAATTAAAATACAATTTATCAAATTTTGTGGAACGCAGCTAAAGCAGTGCTCAGATAGATGTTACAGTATTAAATGCATATGTTAGAAAAGAGGAAATAACTAAAATCAATAACCTAAACTTCCACCTTTGAAACCATGGAAATAAAAGCAAACTGAATCTAAAGTAAGCACAAGGAAAGAATAATAAAAATTAGAGCAGAAACTAAGAAATTGAACACAGGAAGGCAATAGAGAAAATAAATGAAACTAAAGGCTGATTTCTTGAAAAGATTAATAAAATTATAAATCTCTAGCAAGCCTAACCATGAAAAAAGAGATAAGACACGAATTACCAGTATCATTAATGAAAGAGAAATCATCACTACTATTAAAAAGACAAGAGAATACAACAAATAGCCCTATTCCCATATATTTGATAACATATGGATAAATTTCTTGCAGGATACAAGCTACCAAACCTATTCAAGAAGAAACTTATTTCCTGGATACCACTATATCTATATTAAAAATTATATTTATAACTAAAAACTCCTAAAAGAAACCAAGTTCACATAATTTCAATAATGAATTCTATTGTACATCTGAGAAAGATATAAAGCCAATTGTACACAATATCTTCCAAAACATTGAAAAGAAGAAAACACATTCTAACTCATTTTGTGAGGATAACATTATCCTAAAAACAATTTAAAATGAAAACAAAAAAAGATATCACTAGAAAAGGAAACCACAGATGATTATTCCTTGGCATTGATGGAAAAATGGTATTATTTTTGATGGTATTATTCCTTGGCATTGATGGAAAAATTCTTTACAAAACTGAATCTAGCAATGTATTATATAGGATAATATACGACCAAGTGTTTTTCAATCTAGGATGCAAGGTTGTTTCCACCTGTATAAATAAGTCAATACAATTCATCATATTAACAGATTAAATTATAAAAAACTTGTTATCCCATTAATAAATGAAGAAAAAGCAACCAGCCATGTTCAATACACATTTGCCATTTTTAAACTCTGAAATAATCTAAAAATAGAAATCCTTGTTTAACTGAATAAAGGGTATGTATGAAAAAAAACAAAACAAAACTATGGCTAACATACTACTTGATAGAGACTCAACACTCTCTCCTTAAGATTCGAATAGGGCAAAGATGTCCTTACCACTTCTATTCAACAATGTACTGGAAATCCCAGCTATGGCAATCATACAGGAAAGGAAAAAATCTGTCTTTACTTACAGATGACATGACTTTCTCTGTAGACAATCCCAAGAAAATTCCTAGAACTAGTAAGTGACTTATGCAAAGTCACAAGATACAAAGTTAGTATACAAAAGAGAATGCTTTTCTATATAGCAGCAATGAACAGCTAGGATATAAATCTTATAAACATAAAATGCTATATTTTATAAATTTTATAAAATGTAGTTTTAAATATTTAATAGAATTCTTATTTGTAATTATAAGCATGTATAAAATTTTATGCAAAATTTTATAAATATAAATTATAAAATTTTATAAATAAATATATATTTACAAATACAATATAATTTACAATGGCATCTCAAAATAAAGTACCTAGGTATAACAAAATATGTATAAAATCTAGCTATATGTAAAAACAACAAAATAGAGATGAGATAATCAAATAAGATCTAAATGGAGAGATAATTACAGGTTTATGGGTTAGAAAAATCAATATTACTGAGATGTCAATTCTTCACAGTTTGATATATAGATTTAATGCAATCACAGTCAAAATCCCAGCAATCCTTAGATATTGACAAACTGATTCTAAAATTTATATGGTAGTACCTAGAATAACCAATATAATTCTGAAAAAGATGACATTTATAAGATTCACATTACTCAAATTTAATACTTATTGTAAAGCTGCAGTAATAAAGATAGCATATTGGTGATAAATATACCTATATCAATGGAACAGAACAGAGAGCCTAGAAATAAACCTATAGAGTATAGTCAAATGGTTTTGTATAGAGGTGAAATGGAAATTGAAATAAGATATGACAACATTTTCAACAAGTAGTTCTGGAAAAATTAGATGTTCATATTTTTTAAAAGCCCTTTATACTGATCTCACAACTTATAAAACATTGACTCAAAATGGAACATAGACCTAAATGTAAAATGAAAAATGATAAAACTTTTTAAGAAAACATACATAAAAATCTGTGTGGTATTGGGTTGGTTATGAGTTCTTAGATACCTTACCAAAAGGTCAACTCATAAAAGAGGAAATTAAGTTGAACGTTATTAAAATTAAATATTTCTGTGAAATACATTGTTAAGAGAATTAACAGACTGGGAGAAAAACATCTGAAAATCATATACTTGATAAAGAACTGACACCCAAAATATACATAGAACATTTAAGACCCAATAATAAAAAAAAGAAACCATTTAAAAATGGGCAAAAATCTGCACATACATTTTACTAAATGAGAGGTAGACAGTAAATAAGCATATGGAAAGTGTTCAGCATTATTTGTCATTAGGGAAATGCAAATTTAAAACCACTACAAACCTACTAGAATGTCCATAGTCCAAAAATATGACAAAAGCAAGTCTAGGTGAGAATGTGGAAAACAGAACACTCATGCATTGCATATGGAAGTGCAACATGGTACAGCTACTTTGAAAACAGTTTGACAAAACAAAACATAGTCTTAACATATGTTCCATCAATTATACTTCTAGATATTTACCTAACTAGTTTGAAAACTCACAAAAAAAACTGTGTGTGAATACTTGTCACAGCTTTTTGCATAATTGTCAAAACTTGAAAGCAACCAAGATGTGCTTTAAGAGGTGAATAGATAACCAAATCATGATAATACATACTTTGAAAACTCTTCAGTGATGGAGATCATCAAGCCACTCAAAGACACAGATGAATCTTAAATGCATGTAAGGTCAAAGAAGTCAGTGTAAGGTAACCTGCTGTATGCTTCCATTTATATGACATTCTGAGAAAGATAAAACTATGGAAATATAAAACATAGTGGTTGTCAGAGGTTTAGGGAGAGGGAAGGGTTGACTGGGTTAAACACAGGAGATTTTTTTAGGGCCATGAAATGAACCCTGGGGTTCTTCAAGGCTTTATGAGTATCACAGAGAATCACAATTACCTTTTGAATGGGAGTTTTCTTCCAATTGAACTTAAGTACATGTTATGAACTTTGAAAACCAGGTACTAATCGACTAGATACAAGAAGAACACTGGACACATCGAAATTCAGAGACATTCTATAAAACACCTGGCCAATTTTTTACAAAACTGATAAGGTCTACAAAACAAAGGAAGTCTGAGAAACTTTCACAGTGCAGTGGACCCTAGGGATACATGACAATTAAAGGTAATGTGGTATCTTGAAGGGGATCTTAGAACAGACAAATGATATTAAGAGAAAAGTAGTGACATTTAAATCAAGTATGAAGATTAGTCAATCTTTTTTTAAAAGGTTTTATGAGGGAATAAAAAAATTGACATCATGGCTTCTAACTGGGCCATTAACTACCAAGCAGATTTTAAAAGAGCTAAGAGCAATTGCTTGTCCGTAAAGGATTTTATTTCTCCTTCGCTTATGAAGCTTAGTTTAGCTGGATATGAAATCTAGGTTGAAAGTTCTTTTCTTTAAGGATGTTGAATATTGGCCCCCACTCTCTTCTGGATTGTAGGGTTTCTGCCGAGAGATCCTCTGTGAGTCTGATGGGCTTCCCTTTGTGGGTAACCCAATCTTTTTCTCTGGCTGCCCTTAGCACTTTTTCCTTCATTTCAACCCTGGTGAATCTGACGATTATATGCCTTGGGGCACTTCTGAGTTCAGAAAGCCATGGCTTTCACACAAGACCTCAACTTATTGCAACATATGAGAGGTACAGATTCCCCTTGACCTTCATATAAATG